>CAUYQU010014232.1:0-19054 GCA_963574635.1 Cheracebus regulus | reverse complement strand
CAAGCCAGAAGAGAGTGGGGGCCAACATTCAACATCCTTAAAGAAAAGAACTTTCAACCTAGAATTTCATATCCAGCCAAACTAAGCTTCATAAGTGAAGGAAAAATAAATTTTTTTGCGAACAAACAAGTACTCAGAGATTTCATCACCACCAGGCCTGCTTTACAAGAGCTTCTGAAAGAAGCACTACACATGGATGGGAACAACCAGTAGCAGCCATTCCAAAAACATACCAAAAGATAAAGAGCATCACCACAATGAAGAATCTACATCAACTAATGGGCAAAACAGCCAGTTAGCATTACCAGAAGCTGCGATTTTCGTCTCTGATAAAACAGACTTTAAAACAACAAAGAACATAAGAAACAAAGAGGGACGTTACATGGTGGTGAACGGATCAATGCAACAAGAAGAGCTAACGATCCTAAATATATACGCACCCATTACAGGAGCACCCAGATACATAGGGCAAGTTCTTAATGACTTACAAAGAGACTTAGACTCCCATGCAATAATAGTGGGAGACTTGAACATTACACTGTCAAAATTAGACCGATCAACGAGATAGAAAATTAACAAGGATATCCAGGACTTGAACTTAGACCTGGAACAACTAGACTTAACAAATATTTACAGAACTCTCCTCCCCAAATCCACAAAACATACATTTTTCTCAGTATCACATTATACCTATTTTTAAAGTGACCACATAATTGGAAGTAAATCACTCCTCGGCAATTGCATAGCATTTCACAGGTTTAAATAAAATATTGGTTGGCTGCTTGTTATTTTCATCCCCTATTCCTTCCTGTCTTCATTGTTAAGCACAATTATTGGCATAAAAGAAGTTTTTAATACCCATTTTTAGACTGCATTCTAGCTTGGGCAATAAAACAAGAATCCCATTCTCTCTCCCTCTTTCTCTTCCTCTTTTTCTCTCTTTCATTCCTTTTTTTCTTTCTTTTGCTGTTTCTTTCTTTCTCCCTCTTTTTCTAAAAAAAATAAAATAAATAAAAAATATATATATGTATAAAATAAATAAATAAAAGAAAAAAAATAAAATACTAAATCAAAAATACTCATTTTGTATTCATTCAAAGTTAAAACAAAAATAACAATTTAGGCTAGGCACAGTGGCTCACGCCTGTAATCCCAATAATTTGGGAGGCCAAGGCAGGTGGATCATGAGACCAGCCTGACCAACGTGGTGAAGCCCCGTCTCTACTAAAAATCCAAAAATTAGCCAGGCGTGGTGGTGCGCACCTGTAGTCCCAGGAACTCAGAAAGCTGAGGCAGGAGAATCACTTGAATCTGGGAGGCGGAGGTGGCAGTGAGCCGAGATCACGCCATTGCACTCCAGTTCAGGGCAACAAAGCGAGACTCCATATGAAAAAGAAAAAAAATTTAACAGTGCCTCAGCTCTTAGTCCAGATATTTCACCCATCCCAGAAACAGACTCACTTGATTCAGCTGGAAGAATGACTCACTGTGTAATGTTACATATGAAGTCCCACATCTGAGAACACTTTTCCTACAGCTGTTATCTAATGTACTACCATTAAGCTTAAAAATACTCTTAAAAACCCCCCAGCATTTATCAACATCCTGAATCAAGCCATTTAATGTTTGTTCATATTCATTTGTTACCTGCTATAATTCAGAATATAAATGAGTATTTTTGGACAGGCCCAGAACCCAACTATTACATTCTACATTTAAAGCTTTTAAAAAGTAAGAGTAAGGTCTTCTTGTTTCTTCAGGCTTCTCCATCTGGTCTGCAATTAATTTTAGACAACCTCAGAAAATTGTGGGCTTTTACGTAAAGAAAATCTTAAAAAAAAATTCAGTAAGCTTAATTTATTCTTCCTTAATGCAGACAGGAATCTAAAAACACCTAATTACCCATAAACCTAGAGGAGATATAGCCGAGCAGATATCTAAACTCCTTGCAGCATACTATTTCCTCGGCGGGCACCTTCTTCCACAGTTGGCCAAGAGTCTTAGGAGATTATCTACAAAGATGAGTCCCAGTCCAGCATCGTCTTCACTTATCCATTCTACAGACTTCACAATCTGTACAGTCTTCTCCCACCTCCCAAGTAATCTCAAGAATAACAGTGGCTCCCACTAAAATGGCTGGGGTTCCTTAAAGAAAACAGTTATTTTTATTTTATCTTCACTTAAGGGACTAAAAAAAACTCTCTTTGACTTTTGCTGCAAAACTTGTGGACTAGGAGGAGAAAAGAGAGGAATTTGGGGAGAAGGGTGCGCAGAAAGGAAGAAGTCAATGAGTTCATTTGTGCTGCTAAGATAATTCATTTTTCATGCAGCATTTAGAATAAAGCTTTTGCTGTCATATTTGGGCACCTATTTGAGCTTCTGATAAACACGTTTAAGAGGATATAGCTCTGTACTGGGCATTTAAAAATAATCCAGGTCTGTCCTGTCTCAAAAGAATAATACTGTGTAATAAGAACATGTCACATTCAAGTAAATGCTAGCTCAGTAAGACTAGGTACATCTGCTGAGACATGCTCTCATTCTGATGTAATAAACAAGTGAATAGAATGTGTAACAAATGACCAATGATAATATTACCTTCTGGACTCTTCGTATCTGACTTGTAGATTTTAGAAAATGAAACTGTGAGCAGTTGTTAGATATTATCAAATCAACTTCGAAACAAAATGTCTAGCTAATCCTCTTTAGGTTCTGAATCAGTTGAAATTGGAAATATTCAGATGATACTATGAATTGTTAGGGAAAAGAATCTGTTTTTTTGTTTTGTTTTGTTTTGAGACAGAGTCTTGCTTTTGCCGCCCAGGCTGGAGTGCAGTGCAGCAATCTCAGCTCACTGCAACCTCCGCCTCCCGGGTTCAAGCGATTCTCCTGCCTCGCCTCCCAAAGTGATGGGATTACAGGCGTGAGCACCATGCTGGCCAAAAAATCTGTTACCATATACAATTTGACTGTGAGGAAGAATTTTTTCTATACTTGGGAACAAAAACTGAATACAGAAATAAATGTAATGCTGGGACTAAAATAAGACTACTGTCATCTATTTCTCCAATTTAAACTTGTCTCCTTAAAACAGCCTCATAATAAAAAGTAAATGTGGGCAAGGTGCAGAGACTCAAGCTTTTAATCCTAGCACTTTGGGAAGCCAAGGCAGGTGGATCACCTGAGGTCAGGAGTTCAAGACCAGCCTGGCCAACATGGCAAAATCCCATCTTTACTAGAAATACAAAAATTAATCAGGTGTGGTGGTGGGCACCTGTGATCCCAGCTACTTGGGAGGAGGAGGCAGGAGAACTGACTGAACCCAGGAGGTGGAGGTTGTAGTCAGCAGAGATTGTGCCACTGCACTCCAGCCTGGGCGACAGAGCAAGACTCTGTCTCAGAAAAAAAAAAGAAAAAGCCAGATACAAAAAGGCACATGTTGTATGATTCTACTTATATGAAACGTCCAGAAACAGGCAAGTTTATCAACACAAAAGTAGCTGCCAGGGGATGAAGGGAGAAGAGAATTGAGAGTGACAGTTAAGAGGTAAGCCGTTGCTTTCTGGAGTGATGAAAACATTATGGAATTAGTGCTGATGGTTGTGCAACTTTGTGAAAATACTGAAATCTACTAAACTGCACACTTTTAAATGGTTCTCTCTCTCTCTCTCTCTCTATATATATATATATATTTTTGTTGTTGTTGTTGTTGTTGTTGTTGAGAAAGGATCTGTCTCTGTTACCCAGGCTGGAGTGCACTGGTGCAACCATAGGTCACTGTAGCCTTGACCTCCTGGGCTCAAGTAATCCTCTCACCTCAGCCTACCAAGTAGCTGGGACTATAGGTATGCACCACCATGCCCAGCTAATTTTCTTTTTTTTTTCAGTAGAGACAAGGTCTCCCTATGTTGTCCAGGCTGGTCTTGAAATCCTGAGTTCAAGCAATCCTCCTGCTTTGGCCTCCCAAAAGTGCTGGGATTATAGGCATGAACCACCACGCCTAGCCTAAAACAGTACATTTTAAGTTATGTGAATTATATTTCATTTTAAAAAGTATATCCACACTCTCAAATAAACTAAAAATTAAAGACAAAATACACAGGCCAAGCGCGGTGGCTGAAGCCTGTAATCCCAGCACTTTGGGAGGCGAAGGCGGATGGGTCACTTGAGGGCAGGAGTTCGAGACCAGCCTGGCCAATGTGGTGAAACCCCATCTCTGCTAAAAATACAAAAATTAGCCCAGCGTGGTGGTGGGCATCTGTAGTCCCAGCTACTCAGGAGGCTGAGGCAGGAGAATCGCTTGAACCCAGGAGGTGAAGGTTGCAGTGAGCCGAGATCACGCCACTGCACTCCAGCCTGGACAGAGCGAGACACCGTCTCAAAAAATAAAACAACAAAAAACAAAATTCGTAACAATCGCCAATAAAAGCAGTGCAGGTAAAGCTGAAGCCCTCCCCACCACATGCTCCTCACCCTCAGCTTTCATTACAACCACCTAACAAGTTCCCCCACAGCTCACTCCTCAGACAAGCAGGATAAACAGCCCTCACCTGGAACTAGCTCTACAGCTCCACGTCCGCAGTCATCAAATTTCACATGCCTGAACATCTCACGATTACTTTCCAATGGCTCGTATTTCACCTCTACCTTCTCTGATTACCGAAATGCTCTTCATCCTTCAAGAATCAAATTCCGACTCATCCAAGAAATGAACTCCAGTCTTTGAAAGCTTTTTTTTCCCCTAACTACCACAGAACAGATGATATCGAAATAATCTGCTTCAGGCTGGGCACGGTGGCTCACACCTGTAGTCCCAGCACTTAGGGAGGCAGAGGCGGAGGCAGGCAGATCACAAGGTTAGGAGTTCGAGACCAGCCTGGCCAATATGGTTAAACCCCACCTCTACTAAAAATACGAATATCAGCCAGTCTTGGTGGCACATGCCTGTGACCCCAGCTACTGGGGAGGCTGAGGCAGGACAATCACTTGAACCCAGGAGGCAGAGGTTGCAGTAAGCTGAGATTATGCCACTGCACTCCAGCCTGGGCAACAGAGACGCTGACTCAAGAAAAAAGGAAAAAAACAATCTGCTTCGTAAGTCCTGTTTTCTAGAGAAAATTACAACGACCCCCACAGTGGACTGGGTATCACAACAGAAAACAGAGTGAAAGCAAGGCAGCACCAAAGGCAGGGGATGGGAACAATCCAAGAACGTGGCAATGAACATTCATATAAAACTCCATGGTTGATGAAAAGAGGACAGGACCAACTATTTCTGAGAATCTATCCCAAGGAAATACGGGGTAATGTACATCATATGTGGGCTGCACTCAGAGATCTACAACCTAAATGTTAGTTTTCCTCTTTCTATGGATTTTATAATAAAAAACAACCCACAGCAAACTATAGTGCATCCACTATGAACATAAAGGCATTTGAAACTGAAAACCATGTGAGGAGAGCTCTGCATGCTGTATGTCAAGCTATATATTTTTTAATATCTAAAGAACTTTTGACAATCAATTGGTAAATAACAAAAAAGGCCACAGAACAGGAAAATAAATTCACAAACAGCCAATAAATGTGGGGAAAAAAATGTTCAAACATACTAGTAATCAATAAATGAAAAAACAGGCCAGGTGTGGTGGCTCACACCTGTAATCCGAGCAATTTGGGAGGCCAAGGCGGAGGGATCACAAGGTCAGGAGTTCGAGACCAGCCTGGCCAACATGGTAAAACCCAGTCTCTACTAAAAATACAAAAAAAAATTAGCTGGTCGTGGTGGCACATGCCTGTAATCTCAGCTGCTCCGGAGGCTGAGGTAGGAGAATCACTTGAACCCTCGAGACAGAGGTTGCAGTGAGCTTAGATCATGCCACTGCACTCCTGCCTGGGAGTCAAACAGAGACTCCTTCCCAAAAATAAAATAAAATAAAAAAACACACACACACAAGACACCATTTTTCATTAATCAAGTTTAGTTTTGAGGCAGATGGAAATAGGGACACATCTTTCTGATCTGCACTCGTTAGTTTCATTTCCTCACATCCCATTAAACTATTCTAATCTGGTTTCCACCTCCCAATTCCAGAACTAAGAACAGGAAGACCAATGACCAAAACCAATCACCTCCGTGTTGCCAAATCCAACTGACAACAAGAGTGAACACCTCAGAAGCCCTGATAAAGTGACCAATTCAACATCTTCCAGAAACACCTGTAGGCTGCCATGATGCCAGCTTTTTCTCCTACCTCACTTGCCGATTCCCATGTCCTTTCATCAACCTTCTTCCTCTACCAGACCTAGCAGTATTTGAGTGTCTGAGCCCTTTTCACTTCTCTATACTCTTTCCCCTTCTCTATACTCTTTCCCCTCAGTAATGTCACACAGCACCATACCTCTGAATATCATCTATGTACTGATCACCCCAATTTATTTATTTTTAAAGAGGGTCCTGGCCAGGTGCGGTGGCTCAAGCCTGTAATCCCAGCACTCTGGGAAGCCGAGGTGGGCGGATCACAAGGTCAGGAGTTTGCCGACATGGTGAAACCCAGTCTCTACTAAAAAGACAAAAATTAGCCAGACGTGGCTGCGCACCCCTGTAGTCCCAGCTACGCGGGAGGCTGAGGCTGAAGAATCGCTTGAATTCGGGAGGCAGAGGTTGCAGTACGCGTAGATAGCGCCATTGCACTCCAGCCTGAGCAACAGAGCAAGATTCTGTCTCAAAAAAAGAAAAAAAGAGTGAGATGGAGTTCTGCCTTGTTGCCCAGGCTGGTCTAGAATTTCTGGGGTCAAGCTACCCGCCCAGCCTCCCAAAGTGCTGGGATTACAGCTTTGAGCACCTCCCCCAGACACTCCCAGCATTTTCTCTCTAGCTCTAGCCTCTCTTCCCTGAGTTCCAGCCCTCTACCTCCAACTGCCTCAAAAACACCGACTTCATAACTAATATGTATCTACAATTTAATACATCCAAAATAGAATTCGTTATTTTTCCCACCTCGAATTTCTCTCTTCCATTCTTCATCTCAGTAAACGGCACCACCATCTCCTCAGTGCTCAAAATCAAAAAAGCAAAGACTCCTACCATTCCCTCACCAACCCAAGTGTTCATTCTACCTTCAAAACATTTAAAATCTGTTTACTCTTCCGCATCTCCCCGCCGTGGGCCTAGCAGGCTACTGCAAAGGGCACAGTTAACTAACCTCGTGGGCTCCTCCCCGGCTCTCTTCCTCCACTCAGCAGTCAGATCATGCTATTCACCTTCTCAAAACCTTCAAAGGCTTCCCGGAAAAACTAAACTCCTAATCAGGGCATCATCTGCCCCATCTTTTAAAGAGTATACACAAACAGGAATATACATCCAAGGGTAATATCTCTAGACCCTTGGATGCAGGGCATTTTTTTTTCTTGTTTTGCTTGTATTTTTAAATTTTTCTACGCTGAATGCTCGCTACTAAGAAAGGGAAAATGCTATTGCTAAATACTATGTAATATTATTTCGCATTTTTTATATGTCAGAGAGAAAAGGGAAAGGAAATGTGGGTCGACTCTAACTGCTGATGAAAATACTAGCAAACATTCAACTAAGAAAATGATGTGCCAGGCCTGTAGGATTCCTCTCCTTTCCTTTTCTCAAGAATCACACTGAAGGTGGGAAGAGGCTCATTGTCTCTGCAGTCTGGCCCCAGCCCTCCAAGCCAGCCTCTCCCGCAGGGGTCCTCACTTCCCGAGGCTCCCACTCCGCCCCGCAGTGCCCCATCCCTGGAGCCCCCCGCCTCTCCCACCCCCTCCTCCTTCCCGGGGACGGCTGCTCGGGATGGCGACAGGTTGCAGGGGAAGTGCCGGATGCTTTCGGTAAACCCACGACGTGCTGGTACTGGGGCCAAATCTTGCCGCCTCCAAGGCCAAGAGCTTAACGCCCTGCAAGCTCCGGCCGCGGTGGCTCCGGGACCCGCCTACCTCAGCGCAGCGCCAGGCTGAGGAGAAAGCCCCCACCTCACGCTCCAATTCCAGGCTCCCGCTTCGGGGGCCCCCCGTCCCGCACCCGGGGTCCTCCTGGCCCTCCCCTCGGCCCCGGGGACTCACCGGGTCCCGCCGCGGCGCGGCCGGCCGATGGGGGAGGGGCACACACGTGCCCGCGCCGCCCCCGCCCAGACAATGCCCCGGAGAGCGGAGCCGCGCCCGGCCGGTCCCTTCCTGCGCCCGCCAACACTCACCCTTTCCCCGCGTCTCCGGCTGCAGCGCTGGCCCCGCCGGGCGCCGCGAAAGGGCACGGCGCGGTGAGGGGCACGCGAAGCCCCGCGGAGCCGCCCCGAGGCTCCAGCAACCCCACAGCTCGCGGAAGCACACGGCTCGGCGGCGCCCGCCCTGCCCGTTCCGCCCGCACGTCAGCAGCTGGGCGCGTCGGGGCGCGCGCGCGGGCGCGCGGCTCCGGGGCGGAGCTCGCAGGATGGGGGCGGAGCTCGCAGGATTGGGGCGGGGCGGGGCGGGGCTGGTCCAGGCATTGATCGCGGCCCCCGAGGCCACTTCCTGGTCAGGGTGGGCGACGATTCTCGCAAAGGCGCCGTCGTCCGTCACTTTCCTGCCCTGGAAGATGGCGAATTCCAACCCCGAATTGGACAGAATATTCATGCTGCCGTCGTGTATGAGCTTCCGTCTTAATCACAATAGTCACTATGTTTTTGTGTGTGCCTTATTTTTTTTTCGGAGACAGTCTCGCGCTGTGGCCCGGGCTGGAGTGCACTGGCGCGATCTCAACTCACTGCAACCTCCACCTCTCGGGTTCACGCGATTCTCCTGCCTCAGCCTCCCGAGTAACTGGGATTACAGGTGCCTGCCACCACACTGGCTAATTTTTTGTATTTTTAGTAGAGACGGGGTTTCACTATGTTGGCCAGACTGATCTCGAACTCCTCACCTCGTGATCTGCCCGCCTTGGCCTCCCATAGTGCTGGGATTACAGGCGTGAGCCACCACACCTGGCTGTGTGTGCCTTCTTTGTGCCAACCCATGAGCTAGCTACTGGGTATACAAATAACAATAGTTACTACTAATGCATTTTACAAATGAAGAAACTGAGGCAAGGAAGACTTGAGACTTATAAGTCACACTAGCGAGTGACAATCCAAGTCCAGTTTTCCATCTAAATATCTCTTGAGGCCAACATTCTCTTTCCTTCTAACTCTACCACACTACCCGAGACCCTGTCATCTCTCTGCCCAAGACTATAAATAGCCTCCCAACTGGTCTCCAGGGATCTTCTGTTCCCCTTGAATCCCTTCTCTTCACTGTTTAAAAATTTACTACTGGAGCTGAGTGGTGAGTTTAGGAGGGTCACTGTATTTTTTATACTTTTCATACATGTTATCAATTTGTTATATATTTCATGTTTTTATCGATGTATAATAAATGTACATGGTGTATTTTTTTTTTTTTGAGACAGTCTCCCTCTGTTGCCCAGGCTGGAGTGCAGTGGTGAGATCTCGGCTCACTGCAACCTCTGCCTCCCAGGTTCAATCAACTCCCCTGCCTCAGTTTCCCAAGTAGCTGGGATTACTGGCGCACACCACCATGCCTGGCTAATTTCCGTATTTTTAGTAGAGACAAGGTTTCACCATGTTGGCCAGGCTGGTCTCGAACTCCTGACCTCAGGTGATCCACCCACCTTAGCCCCCATGTGCTGGGATTACAGGCATAAGCCACCGTGCCCGGCTGTGTGTGGTGTATTTAATGCTTAATAAAAATGTGCTAAAAGATTTACTCCTATAACCCCAATAGCAAGGTCAGAAAATTGCACATAGTTTGCGCTCAAAAGGTATTTATCGAGTGTATGGATAGTACGAACTAACTTCAAGGCCCTGCATGACCAAGGAATAGAGGAATGTATAATATGTCACCCCTGGCCTCCTGACCTGAAGGTCTGTTAGAGATAAAAGCAGATTAGCAATATTTGTTCAGGCCGGGCAAGGTGGGTCATGCCTGTAATCCTAGCACTTTGGGAGGTCAAGGAGGGTGGATTGCCTGAGGTCAGGAGTTTGAGATCAGACTGGGCAACATGGTGAAACCCCGTCTCTACTAAAATATAAAAAAAGTTAGCCGGGCGTGGTGGCCTGCGACTGTAATCCCAGCTACTCGGGAGGCTGAGGCACAAGAACCTTGGGGGCAGAGGTTGCAGGGAGCAGAGACCATGTCACTGCACTCCAGCCTGGGTGGCACAGCAAGACTGTCTCTAAAAACAAAACCAAACCAATATTTGTTCAACAATGTATTGCATTTCTATTCTGTGTTCTGGGACTGTGTTCCAAGCCCTGTGTTAGGCACTGAGGCCTAAGAAGTGAACGAAACAGATTTTCTGCTCTTGTGAAATGTAGAGTCTAATTACCATTTGACAGGGAAATTTAATCTAATCAGAAAAGTCAAGAAAGTCATCCTTGGCCAGGCTCGGTGGCTCAGGCCTATAATCAATCCCAGTGCTTTGGGAGGTTGAGATGGGTGGATCTCTTGAGGTGGAAATATGAGACTAGCTGTGGTGATAGTGAGACCTGTCTCTAAAAAAAAATAGGGTGGGCGTGGTGGCTGACACCTGTAATCCCAACACTTTGGGAGGCTGAGGCGGGTGGATCACCTGAGGTCAGAGTTCGAGACCAACCTGGCCAACATGGCTAAACCCCATCTCTACTAAAAATACAAAAAGTATCTGGGCGTGGTGGCACATGCCTGTAATCCCAGCTACTTGGGAAGCTGAGGCACAAGAATCCCTTGAACCCAGGAGACGGAAGTTGTAGTGAGGCAAAATTGTGCCATTGCACTCCAGCATGGGCAACAAAAGTGAAACTCCATCTCAAAAAAAAAAAAAAAGGCTTCCTTGAAACTTAAGACTCGAGATAATTGGAAGTGGGGAGATAAACACACATTTCATGGAAAAGGGGGTGAGGTGAGAGGTCAGGATGAGTGTGTTGGTGTTCCCCACTCTTGAGGTTTAACACTGAGGCAGGGATCATAGAAATACCCAGGTAAGTGCCAAGGAAGCTGGAAATTAACTTCCTCTGGTCTAGCTTGGAAGGCTGTCCAGTTCTGTGAGAAGGCTCAGGCAGCGAGGCTTGGGAGCAGCCGTGGCATCGGGAGGAGCCTGCAGTAGCGCTGCCAGTCGCCGCCGCATGCACATCAGGTATGTCAGAATTCCAGACTTCCCCTGTTGCTCCCTGCCTGGCATGCCAAAAGTAGCATGGTTGAGAGCCATGGGCAGACCAGTAGGCACTGTGCCAGGCTAAAGAAGAGGCCTTGTGATGGACTGATGGCCAGGGAATGGCCGCAGAATGTAGCTAAGACCCCAAGGATGGGCAGTACTGAAGATGCCAGTGAAGCTGAAGCACCCCAAGTCAGCTGGCAACAGCAGTGGGGATGGAGGAGTGGGGGTGAAATGAGACATCAAACTCTGAAGCTGCTAAAGCCACAGGTCATGAGCTTGCCAGCCAACCACCTCAGCAGCTGGTGCCCACAGGGCAGTAGAGACCAGGAGTCGCCAGAGACATAGCAGCCGAGGCCAGTGAGAACCCAGGCTGAGCTCACAACCCTGCACACAGATCTCCTCTCCAGCGCTGCCTTGAGGCTTCCCCTGTATCCTATAGACCCTCTTGGGAAGTCAAGGGGGAGAGGGTAATGTTCTGATAAGAGTGCAACTTTGGGGCTGAGTGCAGTGGCTCGCACATGTAATCCCAGCGCTTTGGGAGGCTGAGGCGGGTGGATCATGAGGTCAGGAGATCGAGACCATCCTTGCCAACATGGTGAAACCCTGTCTCTACTAAAAGTACAAAAATTAGTCGGCCATGGTGGCAGGCGCCTGTAGTCCCAGTTACTCGGGAGGCTGAGGCAGGAGAATCACTTGAACCCGAGAGGCGGAGGTTGCGGTGAGCCGAGATCACACCACTGCACTCCAACTTGGCGACAGAGCGAGACTGTCTCAAAACAAAAACATAAAGAGAAATAACTTAGCTACAGATTTCACACATATACAGGCAGTGTGGACATTTCAGAAACAGATAACCTCTGTGAAGGAAACAGGCAGGGCACTCAGAAGCCACAACATGGGGGGACCAAATGTAATGTGGAGGCAGAAAGTCCAACCTTAACAAGCGGGAACCATTGCGGAGGGTAAGAAAGCTCGGAGCCACTGACTCCGGCCAGTAGAACTTCTATGTATTTTTTTCTTTCTTTTTCTTTATTTTATTTTATTATTAATTTTTTAAGACGGGTTTCACCATGTTGGTGAGGCTGGTCTTGAACTCCTGACCTCAGGTGGTCCGCCCACCTTCGCCTCCAAATTGCTTGGATTACAGGCATGAGCCGCCATGCCCAGCCAGTATTTCTTTCTTTCTAAAACATGTGTCTGGGATGGGCGCAGTGGCTCACGCCTATAATTCCAATACTTTGGGGGTTGGAGGCAGGAGGATTGCCTGAACTCAGGAGTTTGAAACCAGTCTGGGCAATCTAGCAAGACCCCCATAATACTAAAAATACAAAAAATTAGTCAGCTAATTTAAAAATTAGCTGTTTGTGGTAGCACTTGCCAGTAGTTAAATCGTTTGAGCCCAGGAGGCTGAGGCTGCAGTGAGCTGTGGTCAGGCCACTGCACAGCACTCCAGCCTGGGTGACAGAGAGACACAGCCTCACAAAAATCAATAAAATAAAAAGAAAAGAAAGTGCACGGCTCCTTAAGCAAGAGTGATGTGGCTGGGGCTGAGGCTGACGGTTAGGCAGGAGCAAGATCACGCAGGAGGGAGGTGATGGTGATATTTCAGTCTTTACTGTAAGAGCAACAAAGGACTTTAAGCAGGGGAGTGGTATACAGTATTCTCTTTGCCCACGGAGTCTCGTTCTGTCGCCCAGGCTGGAGTGCAGTGGTGCGGTCTTGGCTCACTGCAGCCTCCGCCTCCCGGGTTCAAGGGATTCTCCTTCCTCAGTCTCCCAAGTAGCTGGGACTACAGGCATGTGCCACCATGCCTGGCTAATTTTTTGTATTTTTAGTAGAGTTGGGGTTTCACCATGTTAGCCAGGCTGATCTCTATCTCCTGACCTCGTGATCCGCCCACCTTGGCCTCCTGAAGTGCTGGGACTACAGGCGTGAGCCACTGCGCCTGGCCTATTTGCCCTTTTAAAAATATCACTTGCTGCCAGGTACCGTGGCTCACGCCTATAATCCCAGCACTTTGGGAGGCCGAGGCAAGTGGATCACAAGGTCAAGAGATCAAGACCAGCCTGGCTAACACAATGAAACCCTGTCTCTACTAAAAAAAAAAAAAAAAAAAAAAAAAATGCAAAAATTAGCCAGGCGTGGTGACACATGTCTGTAATCCCAGCTACGGGGGAGGCTAAGGCAGGAAAATTGCTTGAACCCAGAGGTGGAGGTTGCAGCGAGCCAAGATCGCTCCACTCCAGCCTGGGTGACAGAGCAAGACTCCGTCTCAAAAACAAATAATCATTTGCTGCAGTGAATAGGTAGGGAATGACTGAAGGGGTGTGTGAACACAGAATCAGTGAGACGGTTGGAAAGCAATTTCAGTCTCCCAGGCAAAAAATGAGGGTGGTGTTGGGCGTGGTGGCTCACACCTGTAATCCTAGCACTTTGTGAGGTCAAGGCGGGTAGATCACGTGAGGTCAGGAGTTACCAGCCTGACCAATATGGTGAAACTCCATTTCTACTAAAAATACAAAAAAAAAAAAAAAAAAAATCAGCTGGGCGTGGTGGTGTGTGCTTGTAATCCCCGGCTGAGACAGGAGAATTGCCTGAGTCCAGGAGCCAGAGGTTGCAGTGAGCCAAGATCGTGCCATTGCACTCCAGCCTGGGTGACAAAAGTGAAACTCCATCTCAAAAAAAAAATAAAAAGGGCGGCTTACCATAGCAGTGGAGGTGGTGGGAAGGGGACAGACACAAGAACTGTGGAGAAAATACCAGAAGACTTGAGGATGATGAATTGTGAGGAGACTGGGAGTGAAGGGAAGGGGCTGGCCTCTGCTAAGTCAAAGGGCCTCTTAGGTAAACTGCCCCTTCCTCCTGGCAGACTCAGCCCTGCTCTCCTGGAGCTTGGCAAGTGGTCAGAGGTGTTTTCGGCTCCTGGCTAGCAAGGCTCCCTTAGGCAGCACTCACGTACCTGCACAGCCACTGGAGGTGGGCCTGGAGGGAGAAGGTTAGGAGGGAGAACTGAGGATGGCTCACAGGTTTCCAGCAGTGGCCAGTGGGGGATGATGGTGTCAATTCCTGAAAGGAGGGAGACTGAAGGAAGAACAGATTTGAATATTGGAGGTGGGAGAATCAAGATTCCCTCTGGGACAGTTTAAGTTTGAGGCATCCATTTGAAGATTTTTTTTTTTTTGAGATGGACTCTTGCTCTGTTGCCTAGGCTGGAGTGTAGTGGTGTGATCTCAGCTCACTGCAGTATCTGCCTCCCAGATTCAAGCAATTCTCCTATCTCAGCCTCCCGAGTAGCTGGGATTACAGGCAAGCACCACCACGCCTGGCTAATTTTCATATTTTTAGTAGAGACGGGGTTTCACCATGTTGGCCAGGCTGGTCTCAAACTCCTGACCTCAGGTGATCCACCTGCCTTGGCCTCCCAGTGTGCTTGGATTACAGGCATGAGCCACCACACCTGGCCATGAAGATATTAAATCTGTACATAAGGCTTTGGGGCTCAGAAGAGACCTGGTAGGTGGCACGGTCAATGTACCGTTGTCAACAGGTAGTTAATGAGAGCTGGTGAGGTTGCCGTGAAAGAGTACAGTTCAGAGACTGCAGTCATAGGCTATAGATGTCACATTTTGTTTTAAATGAGCCAACATTTCAAACATTGACAGATTTCACATAATAACCTGAATTTCTGCTTCTATGGAAAACAGAAGCTGTGGTAACCTGGGCGTACATTGTTATAATTGTATATTAGCTATTAATAACACTGCTTACCAGGCAGTGATCCAAGCACTTCACAGATTTAATCTTTGTAACAACTTTCATTATTATCATTCCTACTTTGAGAAAAATGAAGCACAAAAAGGTGGCATAACTTAGCTGCGTCAGACAGCTGGGAAGAGTGGAGCTGGGCGGTAGACCCAGGCAGTCTGCCCCCAGGGCCTGAGAGTTTAGCTGCCACGCCAGGAAGCAGCTGGAAAGCCGCACTCCCATTTAGAGAAGCCCCATTATCTTCAGGGCAAAGGTCCCACACCAAGCCCTAGTGTTTTCCTGATACCTTCTTCCTTCCCAGTCTGGGCATGAGTTTGTTTTACTCACACTGCTGTTTTCTCATACCAGAAAATTATTTCTCTGTACTCATGCCAAGTAGAAAATGAAAAATACTCAATTAAGATGTCTAACTTCAGCTGGGAGTGGTGGTGTGTGCATGTAGTCCCAGCTACTCAGGAGGCTGGGGCAGGAAGATCGCTTGACCCCAGGGGTTCAAGGCCAGCCTGGGCAATATAGTGAGAGACTCTTATCTCTTAAAAAAAAAAAAAAAAAAAAAAAAGTCATTGACCAGGCGGCGGTGGTGCCTGCCTGTAATCCCACCACTTTGGGAGGGCTGAGGTGGGTGGATCACTTGAGTCCAGGAGTTTGAGACCAGTCTGGGCACATGGCAAAACCCTCTCTTTACAAAAAATGCAAAAATTAGTTGGGCGTGGCAGTGTTCGCCAGTAGTCCCAGCTACTCAGGAGGCTGAGGTGGGATGATCACTTGAGCTCAGGAGGTCGAGGCTGCAGTGAGCTGAGAGTTTGTGCCATTGCACTCCAGCCTGGGCAACAGAGCGAGACCCTGTCTCAAAAAAAAAAAAAAAAAACAACCAAACTAACAAAACAAAACAAAAACACAAAACTTCTACAGGCAAGAATTTGAAAATATATAATCTACCTGTGAAACTTCTGTTTGTGTAATAACTGGTCAGATTAAAATTGGTAAAAACAGATTAATAAATATGTATGAAAAACTCAAGTATGTTTCTATGCTTCTGATACAATCGTATGTCTGAGGTAATCAGTCATTTGCAAGGATATGAGATTAAAATGACCCACAGACAGGGCAGCTACAATGTTAAATAACTTTTCATTTTAGATGGTTTTATTTAGATAAGGTCAATCTCTTTAGACTGAGGTGGGGAAGATTTTGACAGTGTGCTTAAACTTGGTTTCCAGCCCTGGGGAGAAAACAGTTTTAGTCCTGCTGTGATCAGCGCTCACTTCAGCCTCAACATCCTGGACTCGAGCAATGCTCTTGCCTCCGTCTCCTGAGTAGCGACCATTGATTGCTAGGGCTGGCCTGGAACTCCTGGGCTTAAGCAGTCCTCCCGCATTGACCTCCCAAAGTACTGGGATTACAGGCATGCGCTGCCGCTCCCCGCTGATTCTAGTCTTGTAGACCTTTGTTTTTTAAGAAGCAGGACCCTGTGCTGTCGGACCCTCATGTCTCAGGCTCCTGAGTAGCTGAGACTACAGGTCCGTGCCATCATGCCCACCTCCTCTTGTAGACTCAGCTGGGAAAGGAGAATGGGTGGGTCCGACTGCTCACCAGTCTGTTAGAGAATTGGGAGGCTGGGGTGGGGAGGGTGAATGTTAAATGTAAAATATCCGTGAGAGGAAAAGTAACTGCCCTTCCCCCACCATTTCTCGGCTCACTGCAACCTCCACCTTCCAGGTTCAAGCAATTCTCATGCCTCAGCCTTTGGAGTAGCTGAGATCACAGACATGCAGCACCACGCCTGGCTAATTTTTGTATTTTTAGTAGAGGTAGGGTTTCAACAGGTTGGCCAGGCTGGTCCTGAACTCCTGACCTCAGGTGATCTGTCTGCCTCAGCCTCCCAAAGTGCTGGGATTCCAGGCCTGAGCCACTGTGCCCAGCGGAAAAGTAACTGTTTAAGTTAGTCCAGTGGTTCCAGGAATGCTGACGCTGACCCGGGAGAAGCAGCCCATGGCTGGGAGTCCTTCTGCTGGGAGCAGCTGCCCAACACCTTGAGGGGCTCAACCTGGGGGGAAGAGGGCATCAGAGGAACTAGGAGAGCTTGAGAGGGATGGTGGACCCAAAGCTGTGCCTGGCAGTGGGAGTGGGAGGCTGGCTCAGATGGAAAACTGTTGCTAGACTGATCCAGAGGTACCCATATCCCAGCCTCCTCCCTGGGAAGACCAGCCTCCCTTTCTAAGTTTAACGGGAATGGGACCTCTGGGATGTTTAAGGTGATGAAATACGCCCACCTGAATGCAGATACTAATTAGACTTGTAAAATGAGAACTCCACTTCTTAAGAGCCCCAATAAAAATGTTGGCCGAGCCAGGCACGGTGGCTCACGCCTGTAATCCCAGCACTTTGGGAGGCCGAGGTGGGCGGATCGCGAGGTCAGCAGTTCGAGACTCAGCCTGGCCAAGATGGAGAAACCCTGACTCTACTAAAAATCCAAAAAATTAGCTGGGCGCACCGTAATCTCAGGAGGCCGAGGCAGGAGAATCACTTGAACCTGGGAGACGGAGGCTGCAGTGAGCTGAGATCGCACCATTGCACTCCAGCCTAGACAACAGAGCGAGACACTGTCTCAAAAATAAATAGCAGAGAAGCACAAGGCAGGTGTAGCTCATTTCCCTCCTCATTCCATTAAGACAGCGGGTGACTTTTATGTTTGTTTTAAGATGGAGTTTTGGGACTACAGAAACCTTCCTGCCACCATGCCCAGCTAATTGTTGTATTTTTAGTAGAGATGGGGTTTCACCATGTTGGCCAGGATGGTCTCGATCTTTTGACCTCGTGATCCGCACAACTCGGCCTCCCAAAGTGCTGGGATTACAGGCGTGAGCCACCTCGCCCCGCCAGGTAATTTTTTTTTAAAGAGAAAAATTAAAGTATAATACAAGAGACTATTTATCCATTGCCCAAGGTTTTTCAAATGAAGCAATGAATACTTTTAATTCTTCCAATTTCTTCCCTGCTTTGCACATTGCATTTTTGTCCTGAGCCAGCTGTATGAAGTTATGTGTTGCTCTTGTGTGTGAGAACTATATTCACCCTTCAGTATACATTGCATAATCTCCTTACAAGAAGCCTCTAAAAGTGGCTACATTTCCTAGAACCGTTAAGAGCAAGACAGAGAGGTAAACGGCTCTACAGCAGAGCACTGGTTAGAATCAGGTCTGATGAACCTCGTGCATTTTGCAGACATAACTACAGAGGAATTAAATAAAACGAAAACACCTTTAACATTAAAAAGCACTCTAAGAGGGGCTGGGCACGGTGGCTCACACTTGTAATCTCAGCACTTTGGGAGGCCGAAGTGATCATTTGAGCCCTGGAGTTTGAGACCAGCCTGGACAACAGGGCGAGATCCCATCTCTACAAAAATAAATAAAAATTGGTCAGGCATGGTGGTCCTCACCTGTAGTCCCATCCACTTGTGTGGCTGTGGTGGGAGGACTGCTTGAGCCTGGCAAGTCCAGGCTGCAGTGAGCTATGATTGCACCACAGCCCTCCAGCCTGGGTGACACAGTGAGACCTTGTCTCAAAAAATAACAAAATAAAATCCCTAATTGCCATTTTATTTTGATGGCACAACTCTAAAACAGCATAAAATCTAAGCATATATGTGCTTCTATAATGTTTCTATATATTTTCAAAAACAATTTGCCAATGCAGATTCAGACATTCCCTCTCCAGTAAATAATAACCCCAGGCTGGATGTGGTGTCTCACGTCTGTAATCCCAGTGCTTTGGAAGGCAGAAGCATTGCTTAACGCCAGCAGTTGGAGACCAGCCTGGGCAAGATGACCTTGTCTCTACAAAAAATTATTAGCCAGGCATGGTGGCACACACCTGTAATTCCAGCTACTTAGGAGTCCAAGAGCAGTTAGCAGTGATGGTGCCACCGCACTCCAGCCCCTGGATGACACAGTGAGACCCTGTCTCAAAAAAAAACCAAACAAACAAAAAAAAAAACTTTATGCTTTTTGAAAAAATTATTTGAAATAAATTAAGTCCCTTACCTTCAATGTGAGAACCAAATCAAAAGAACATTAGGTTGCAAATGTTATGGGTTAC
>CAUYQU010014231.1:0-43502 GCA_963574635.1 Cheracebus regulus | reverse complement strand
TTCTTTTAGCTCACAGAAGTTTCTTATTATCCACCTTCTGAAGCCTGATTCTGTGAGTTCCTCACACTCATCCTCCATCAAGCCTTGTTCTCTTGCTGATGAGGAGC
This sequence comes from Cheracebus regulus, assembly GCA_963574635.1. Taxonomy (NCBI): domain Eukaryota; kingdom Metazoa; phylum Chordata; class Mammalia; order Primates; family Pitheciidae; genus Cheracebus; species Cheracebus regulus. Next base: position 43,395 of record CAUYQU010014231.1, on the reverse strand, counting down.
TGCGATCCTGTGTAGGAGGAGAGGCATTCTGATTTCGGGTGTTCTCAGCCTTTTTGCACTGGTTTCTTCCCATTTTTGTGGATTTATCCACCTGCATCTTTGTAATTGCCGACTTTCAGATTGGGTCTCTGAGTGGACATCCAGCTTGTTGTTGATAAAGTTTTTTCTGTTTCTTAGTTTTCCTTTGGGGGGCGCCCCTTCCCCACAGAGCTGGGCCTTCCCGGGTTCAGCTGCGCTTGCTGTGAAACTCAGTCCTCAGCGCTTCCAATTGCTGTTCTCCTTGTGGGGATGGGACCAGCTGAGCCCGACTAAAAGGGCAGCCAGTCCCGTATACTCTGCACTGAGAAGTGCCACGCCTGGGCGCCAGCAAAACAGCCACGCCGGCCAAAAGAGTCGCACTGGCAACCCATGTGGCTCCTTCACCGGCAATCTCCTAGTCTGTGGGCATCAAAAATTCGTTTGCAATTGCGGCATCCTCTCGCTCTCTGCGCTTTCACTGGGAGCTACAATCCTGAGCTGCTGCTACGTGGCCATCTTGGATCTCTCTCCGCCTGGTGATGAAGTTTTTCTGTTTCTTTTTCCTTTGGCGGATGCCCATTCCCCACAGAGCCGGACCTTCCCGAGTTCGCTGTGCTTGCTGTGAAACTCTCAGTCCGCAGCGCTTCCAATTGCTGTTCTCTTTGTGGGGATGGGACCAGCCCAGGCTGTCCATCCCGTATACTCCTCACCGAGAAGCGCTGCTCTGGGGCACCGGCAAAACAGCGGCACCGGCCAAATGAGTCATGCTGGTGACCCGTGTGGCTCCTCTGCCAGGAATCTCCCGGTCTGTGGGCAACAAAAATTCGTCGGAAAGTGCGGCGTCCACTCGTTCTCTGCACTTTCACTGGGAGCTACATTCCTTAGCTGTTGCTAATTGGCCATCTTGGATCTCTCCACTGGTTCTCTTTTTTAACATTTAAAAAAATAAATCTCTGTATGCATTGAATGTTCTGTTGATTACTTGACAATATTTTATGGTTTTCATTTTGAGCTTTAACTGAAAGTGTCACTACAGATGATAATAGATTAGAGCAGAGTATGAAGCCTTTTATTTCTTCAGGAAAACACTAAGCTCCAATTTCTACAACAGACAAGCAGTGTCGTTGATTAATTCCAGATAAGCACCCCAGGTTTTGCCACATAACCTTTTAAGGAGGCTCCAGCAAGTCACAGGGGCAAAGGGAGTGAAGGAAGGATCTGGGCCCTCCTTGGACATGGCTTTGTGCTATCAGGACTTCACCCAACAGCACACTTTGCAGGACGGAAAGAAAAGAAAAGATGGCATCATTTTAAGTTATTGCTTCCTTTATTGTCTTTTATTTTCACCACTTGGAATGAAACAGTTTGCCTTAATCAGCTACTTTTCTGGGATAATGTGTGTAATTTGAAAAGAGGGAACATTTTAAAACCATCTAAGTATATTCTTTTAATGGACCAAACAGCTGTAAACCCAGCTTTCTGAAGTCACATTCGGTCCCCTCCATATGCATTTTAGTCCTGCTCTGTGGTTGCAGCTCGGGTCACAGTGGCTACTATCCACATCCTGCAGAAAAATGATCCCATTTTCCAAATGCTTACTTGAAGAGTGGCCTCCACCTGTCTTAGCCACGACCTGCTTTTCCAACATGGAGGAGGCCAGAGTCAGTGTCTGTGTCTCCCAGAGATTTTGATTTGATAAAAAGGTAGCTGTGCTCCTGGTCCCCATCCCTGTTCTGTGCCTTGCTTATGTGGGGATCCATACCTCTTGATGGGTATATTTGAAATTTGTGATTCTTTCCCACTTAAATACCTGCACAAAGATGTTTGTTAGAGAAATGCAGCCGCCAGTTGTGGACATGCTGATGGTTCTGTAGCACCAGGCCATGGGAGAAATGCAGACTCCTGCTGTAAGGCAGCTCCTGGACAGCTGGGCTCAGAAGGGGCACCCCCCTGTCTCAGCGGCAGGGCACACGCGCTGGGGAACTCTCCACTGTGCCGTGGGTAGTCTTTGGTTTCATGTTTCTGTGGAAACCAGCCACAGTGGGAGACGAAGGCTCAGACCTTCCAGATCTTGGTCTGCCATGTTGGGTGAGGAAGTGACCAAAACCAGACACAGAGCACAGACTGTCAAGCTGCCTTGAGCTTTGCACCCCAGCCTTGCCTCCACCGCCCCATCTAACAGAGTTAAAACGGAGCAGAGGCTTTTCATGGGTGCAGCTGTTCATAAGGTCTTTCTGAAAGGATCCCTCAGGGGAAAACCCACCAGCTCCCCCTTGGCCTTTCACAAGCACAGAGTCGAGTGAGCTAGGTGTCGATCTGTCCCCGGGACCTTGAGCCTGCGCTCCCAGGTTGGGCTCCAGGTCAGACACCAGCTCTGGCTCTCACTTTGGGTTCTCACACTGATTCCTTAACTCCTCTCGGCAAGTCTGGACTCAGGCTCTTAGAGAGGGTTGCCAGATAAAACACAGAACCCAGGGAAATTTGAATTTCAGATAAACACCACAGACGTGTTTTTAGTGTAAGCACATGCTAAATATTGCACAGTATCCTGTGTTTTTCATTTGCTAAATCTGGCAACCCTGCTTTGGAGGACCAAGGGCATAAAAAGATTATGATACCCTTTCCCTCACTGCCAAGTGATTCCAAATAAAAGCAAATCTATGTCTTAAGGCACGTGCAACAAAATCCATTGACGATCATATGTTTCTCATGATGGCTTTACTGGGATATTCAATTTCTTTCCAAAGTCTATTTTTAATGCCCAAAGTCCTTGTTTAGTCTGTCAATTAATCTAGTACATTTTTTTTTACTGTGGCAAAATCTAGAAAATATAAAATTTACCACTTTAAGCCATGTTTAAGTGTATGTTTTCATGAAATTCAATATATTTATCATGTGCAACCACTACCATTCATCTCCAGAATTCTTTTCCTCTTGTAAACCTAAACCCTGTACCAATTAAACATTAAGTCTCTGTTCCTTCTTTCCCTTAGTCCCTGGCAACCACTGTTCCTTCTGTTTCTACAAATTTGACCCTTCCGGGTACTTCATGTTAAGTGACTTACCACAATAGCTTCAAGGTTTGCCTGTGTTTAGCATGTGTCAGAATTGCCTCCCTTTTAATTCTGAGTAATAGCCCGTTGTATGTATAGACATTTGCTTACCCATTCATCCCTTGATGGGCACCTGGGTTGCTGCCATCTTTCGGCTATTGTGAATAGTGGCGCCACGAACATGGATGCACAAATATCTGTTCAGAGCCCCTGCTTTCAAATCTTTGGGGTATATACTCAGAAGTGGAATTGCTGGATCTGATGGCAAATCTATTTGTAATTTTTATTTTTATTTTTTGATTCAGAGTCTCACTCTGTCACCCAGACTGGAGTGCAGTGGTGAGATCTTGGCTGACAGCCACCTCTGCCTTCCAGGCTCAAGCAATTCTCCTGCCTTGGCCTCCCGAGTAACTGGGACCACAGGTGGGTGCCACCATGCCCAGCTAATTTTTGTATTTTAGTACAGACAGTTTTCATCATGTTGGGCAAGATGGTCTTGAACTCCTGACCTCAAGTGATCCACCTGTCTAGGCCTCCCAAGTGTTGGGATTATAGGCGTGAGCCACTGTGCCAGGCTCCTATTTGTAATTTTTTGAGAAAGGACTATATTGTTTTCCATACCATCCAGCACAGTTTCTTCATTTGTAAAAGAGATTATGATACCAACCTCAGAAAGCTATCACAATATTTAGAAAATAGTGTTAAAAATTTTTTTGGAAAGAAAGAGAGCACCTGAATAAGCCAATAACATTGACTGTAGTGAAATTTAATCCTCAGTCAGGTTGTTTTTATTGCAGTTGAGTTGTAAAAATTCCTCATATGTTTTGGATATTCGCTTCTTGTCAGATATATAGTTTGCAAATATCTTCTCCCATTCTGTAGGTTGCCTTTCACTCTGATTGTTTCCTTTGCTGTGCAGTCAGATTTTTACCTGGCTCTTTGTCCCTCTCCCCAGTTTTCCTGCCATTTTCTTTAGAGTTGTAAATTGGGTTGATAGTCTCATTTTATTCTGACATTGCAAGCAGGCTGGTTGTTCTCAGATATGTTCATGGAGATAAACTGTATGAGGTGAAGAAAAGATGATGGTGTGTTGGCTGTCCCACAAATGTCAAAGTGAAAACGAAATAATGAAAGAAAGCCAGATTGTTATACTTTCTCTCCCACTATCATTTTTAAGTCCTTATATCGATATTTGCACCCAGAAAAAATACCTTAGAGAGTGCAGTACAATTGTATTATGTGGCAAAGGCCCTAAAAACAGAGGATGCTCTGGTGGTTGCAGGAGCTGGGGGTAGGAGAAATGGAGAGATATTGATCCACATCTACAAAGTGTCAGTTGCATAGGATGAGTAAGTTCTGAGGATGTAATGTGCAGCATGGTGGCTGCAGTTAATACTACTATATTTGTATACTTGCAATTTGCTGAGAGAGTAGATCTAAAATATCATCAAAACACACACACACACACACACACACACACACACACACACACACACACACACACACACAGTCACTATGAGTTAGCCAAAACAAATTCTGGGAATAAATGAGACCAGCTTAAGACTACATAGCTGCTAAGTCACAGAGCTCTTTATTCTGTAGTTCTAATCAGTATTTAAAATTTGAGGGGGAGTACTTTTAAGGCTTGGAGAAAGTTTTAAACTTTTCTCTAAAAAATGCAAAAAGTCTAATTTTGCATATAATTTCAGAGAATCCCCAAATTCCCTGAAGCTCATGCACCTGAACTCTTGGTTAAGAATCTCTAATGAACCTGCCTGGTGATTGTATGGACATTCAATCACTTTAAGTAATGATTGTTTACTTAAAGGTGCATATGTGTTACATTGACTTTTTTATACATGTTATATCTCATAATAAAAAGTATAGAAAAGAGGCAATAAGTTAAAAGAAACAAACAAAGGCTGTTATTTTTGACCTGAAGATTAAGACTTGATTTATATAATACATTATAGATTTTCCTATATTGTCTACATGTATAACCATCTTTAGAGTGGCGCATTGTAATTAGAATGAAGCACACATGACTGAATATGGAACATCCATGTATCAACACAGTGCCTGAACCAGATAATAAAAGTAGATAAAATGCTCTATTAAAATTGCTGGTGCCAGGAGGCATTACCTTACAATGCCATAAATTAAGGGCTAAATTGGTGCCATGAGCTAGGTTTCAGAAGGCTTAGAGAGCCCGCCATAACTAGGCTTTGCAAAGTGTGGGGCAAGAGCATAAATGGGAGGCAGCCCAATTTACAAAGTGCTTTCGTAGCTACAGCTGTGTTTAGCCTGGCAAAGGGGATGTGCGAGCAAGACATGTGGGTCTAACAGACCAGCTCAAAGCAAGGGAACTGCTGGGAGGAAAGGGGTGAGGAGAGAGAGAATAGAGACCACCGGGCCTGATCCTGGAGCACCCAGCAAAGTGCAGCAGGTAGAGAGGAGACTACACAGCATGGCTCGGGATGTGGCAGGATTTTCCATCAGGAGAGTGTTGTGATGAAATCATGCATGGGGTGTTATAAGCTAGCTGGAGCAATCAGCCTGAGTCGGCTGGTGTGGCAAAAGTAACAAAGTGTGGTTGCTGACCAGGGTGGTGATGGGGACAGGAGGATTGTATAGAAATGTGAGAGGCAGCCAGGCGCGGTGGCTCACGCCTGTAATCCCAGCACTTTAGGAGGCCAAGGCGTGCAGATCACGAAGTCAAGAGATTGAGACCATCCTGGCCAACATGGTGAAACCCTGTCTCTACTAAAAACACAAAAATTAGCTGGGCGTGGTGGCATGTGCCTGTAATCCCAGCTACTCGGGAGGCTGAGGCAGGAGAACTGCTTGAACTCGGGAGGCAGAGGTTGCAATGAGCGAAAATTGCACCACTACGCTCCAGCCTGGTGATAGAGCGAGACTCTGTCTCAAAAAAAGAAAAGAAACATGATAGGCTCCACATCAAATATGTTAGCTTTAGGCTGTAAAGGACTGCGAGGCTTAGCAAGAAGCTTGGGATATTGAGAATGATGTTCATGGAACAGGAGAGATCTCATGAGAAAAATGATGAGGTAAGTTTTGAATGCATTGAGTTTAGGAGGATGGCGAAAGCATCTGAAGGGAGATGTCCTGACCAGCTGGCTGGAGAGGAGTGGTGGTCAGGTAGGTCAGAGAGCTGGCTGATGAGGGGAGGCCTGGGCATTGCTGCCTGCATGGCGTGGCAAGACCACCATTGAGTCCTGGCTGGGGAAACATGAAGACAGACCTGAGAGGTGCCCGCTAAGGCTCACCTGCTCAGGGGCTCTCCCTGGGCAGGACTGCATGTGGACATTTTCTAAGCACTGCTAGGTTCCCGTCAGGGCTCTTCCACAAAAGAGCAGTTCAGTATCTCAGTGGCTGAAATTTACGTTCCTTAACATTTCATTTCTTTTGCATTCTGCAAATGGTTTCTGTTACCATGTTTTATTTTCTAAAAGTAATATTAAAAAAAAAAGAAGACCAGAAAATCAGCGATTCAGAGATAAGGAAGTTTCACTCGATTTCTTATAACGACAATACTGCCTGGTACCTACGACTCTCCCTTCTCATCCAGTGGCAGAAACTTGGTAATGGCTAAGTGTGTATTTTTAAATGTCACACAATGCCCTGAGTGTGTTCCCCTCAGCCATAAACTCCCTCCCCCACACACTACTACCTGCTTTTCCCGCTGGCTTGGAACTCTGGCTGAAGACAATTCTCCAGTACCTGCCTCTGTGATATTCTGCCCTGCGTCCTGCCCAGGACCCTTCTCACAGCTGCAAACTGTGTTACTTACTTGTTCCTAATGGGACAGTCAGTCTCTAGCGCAGTCCTGAATGTTTGAAGGAAGTCAGTGGGAAGCATTGGGTCAATTTCCCAGCTTGGATTGCAAAACGGATCTGGGCACATCTCCCGGCACTTTGTGATACCTGTGTTTTTTTTTTTCTTCTTGAAGTTGTGCTGTATTGAAGGTGTATTTCTCTGTCAGGGTCATATTTCATATGGTTTTCAATATTTCAAAAGTTTCACATACATTTCAAGTGTGCATTGCTCCCGTCTGTATTTTATGGAGTGCAGGCACATCTTTGCCTTCCGATGCCCTTGATAAGTCTTCCTAGACAGTCCCTTGCAGAGCTGACTGTCCTGGAACTGCTGTGGTTCTTATTGGCTCTAAGTTACGCTGAGTTTTCCCCTCAGATTGGATGGGCTCCTCAGAGAGCTTCTTGTTGTTTCATAGTTCCTTGAAGATCTATATTCTGTTGGATATTTCTTAGGCATTTCTCCGTAATGTAATAGTTAAAATCCCAAGGACATGGCAGAGGTAATTAGTAAATAATGTTTAAACTGAAGAGTTGTTCCTCATTTTTCTCTAAACATACTTCAGCAGTGTTGTTGTTTCTGCAAATTTCAAAAGATCTTTGCAAATGTAATTCTTCTGCACCATCTAATAAGCATTTAAAAAGACAGAATCATGGTCGCTTCGGTAGCACATGTATTATACTAAAAGCAGAGCGATACAGAGGTTAGCATGGCCCCTGTGCAATGATGACATGCAAATTTGTGAAGCATTCCATATTTTTTAAAAAAGTCTACTTAATAAAAAATTTAAAAAAGAATTCTAAAATGACAAAATCAGCCATTTTGCAAGATATTTCCAAAAGAAATGTCATAGGCTTTCAAAGACTTGTTTCATAATATACAATTGAAGTTTTCAACTTAATATGCCCTGAAATGTAAAAACTATCAGGATTTTTTTTTCACAGGGTGACAAAGGCAGAGCTCATGTTCCTTTTAAATCCCTTCAGTGTCCGACAGTAGGACTCATACTAGCTGTCTGAAGCAAGGACTTGGAGGTGAACATAATGAAAACCACTGCTTTGTCTCTGAGTAACACAATTTTAAAGTGATGTTGTCTTCTCACAGTATATGCTGAGCACAATACTTAATCACAAAGTATTGAAACATGAACTCCAGTGTGAGTGCCAAAGAACTATGGTCTCTGTTCACATCGTTATGAGTCAAGTTTATAGCAATTTATTTTAACGAGAACTGTTCGATGCATCAGGTATTTCATCCATGATTTAATTTTTAGCATGTGTTTGACATGCAAATGTGATTTTCTGATATGAATAAAAAACAGTAAAATCTTTGCTAGAAATACAACAATGTGGTGATCAGAAGAAAACAATTAGAGGTAGAACATCAGTCAAGGGAGCAGGTAGGAGACTGTGGAGAGTAGACACACACGGACCAGAGGCTGCACATGCGGCTTTGCCACCCAGACTAGAAAAGTCGGCAGGATGTGGGTGTGGATAGGAAGTTACTCTGAATAAAGCTGTGTGGCTTAAATGTAATTCTGCACCCTTGAGGTCTGACTAAATTGAACACCGAATTAAGAAGTATGAGTGAAAATGACAAAAGAGTAAGTAGGAAATGATCGAGACAGTTTACTAAGTCTTGCTGGGAAAAATGTTCAACCTTGGAAGGAGACTCAGTGGAAAGTTTTTGATCTAGGTAGGATTGGAAGTAAACTAAAGAAAACCTTTTTTAGTACACTAACCTAAAAGGAAACACAGTTTTTTTTCTTTTATTAGGTATTACATTGGAATTGAGTGAATTGGAGGGAAGAAATCCTAAAATGTTAAAATCACCAGGCAATCATTGCTTTACTGCTGATTCTTACAGCACTTCCCAAAGTTAAGTGGAAAGGGGTGTGTGTGTGTGTGTGTGTGTGTGTGTGTGTGTGTGTGTGTATGTATTTAAATTAATATAACCACAGAAGGTGGGATAGAACTTGTAGTCTGAACATAACCTAGTTAACTTTTTACTAAAACAGACATCAACATTTTCCAGAGGCCTACAATAGATCCAGAGACTGCAATACACAACATTCACAATGTCCAGGATACAACTCAAAATCTCTTGATATACAAACAACCAGGAAAATGGTAATAATTCTCAAGGCAGAAAGACAATCAAATAAATAACAACCTTAAGCGAAAATTATCAAAGACTTTAAAGCACCTATTTTATCTATGTTTGTAAGGTCAGGAAAAGCACGCTTCAATTGAATGATATGATAGAAATTCTAACAAAAAATGGAAAATATAAAAAAGAAGAAAATAAAAAATATCGAAATGAAAAATATAATCTCTGCAGTAAAGATGATAAAAGGAAAATTAAGTTGAAGGCAGAACAATGAAAATTATCCAATCTATGAAGAGAGATAAAGGCTTTAAAGAAAACAAACCCAGAGTGTCAGGTACCTATGTACTACCATCTAAAGATCTAACATAGTATAAATGGAGTCTCAGAAGGAGAGGAGAAAGAGATTAAAATAGAAAAAAAATTAGCAAGAATGCCCAGAAACTCCTCAATTTAGTGAAAGACATAAATGTACAGATTCAAGACACTTAGCAAACTCAAAGGAAACAATGCCTATTGACACATAATAATCAAACTTCTGAATCCTAAGATTACTAAAAAATTATTGGAAGCAGCTATAAAAAAAAAGCACATATTACATAGAGGAGAATCATGACTTAATGTCTGTGATTTCACCTAGAAACCATGAAGTCCAGAAGACAGCAGAACTACATCTTAAATGTACTGAAAGAAAAGAGCTTCTGAACCCATAATTTTATATCTATTACAAATATCTTTCAGCAATAAATGTGAAATAAAGACATTCTCACCAGAAAGACAACAGTCATTACCGATTCCTACTCTTGTGCCCATGTAAAGAACTCTCATAACTCAGCATGAGATGAACAACCTAATTAAAAATGATCAAAAGATTTGAACAGGTATTTTACAAATATGAATGGCCAACACACATAAGAAAAGAGGCTCAGCACCATCAGTCATTAGGGAAATGCAAATTAAAACCACAGGGAGCTCTAACTACATACCTTCTAGGATAGCTGAAAGTGTTGGGAGGATGTGGAGCAACTAGAATTCTTGTACATTGTTGAGGGGTAGGAATGTAAAATAAGCTACAACCACTTTGGAAAAGGTTTGATGATTTCTTTAGAACTTAAATAGACTTACCATATGCCCCAGGTAAGCTATTCTTGGCTATTTATTAAAGGGAAATAAGAATATATGTCTATGCAAAGATTTATGGCTAAATGTCAGAGCTTTATTTATACTATCCAAACTCTGGAACTATCCCAGGTGTCCATCAGTAGAAGAATAGATGAACTGTAGCATACTCATGTAAGGGAATACAATGATACATGCAACAATGTGAATGAATCTCAAATATGATGAATTTTTAAAAGGCTTACATAAAAATACATACTTTATCATGTTTCTAAAATTTTTAGAAAATGCCAGGGGATAGGATGGAGGGAGAAATAGGTTACAAACTGGCATGAGAAAACTTGTTGGGTAATGGAACTGTTTACTATGTTGATTATGATGATGGCTTCATGGGTGTAAACATGTATCAAAACCAATCATTTTAAACAGTGCTGTTCAATAGTACTTAATTATAGCTCCATAAAATTATGAAAACTAATCAATTAAAAATGTGGCTTCCCCAAATATCCTCTTTCTTCTTCTTTTTTTTTTTTTCTGGAGATGGAGTCTCATTCTGTTTCCCAGGCTGGAGTGCAGTGGCACGATTTTGGCTCCCTGCAACCTCTGCCTCCCAGGTTCAAGCAATTCTCCTGCCTCAGCCTTCTGAGTAGCTGGGATTACAGGTGCCCACCACCATACCCAGCTAATTTTTGTATTTTTAGTAAAGATGGGGTTTCACCATGTTGGCCAGGCTGGTCTCGAACTCGTGACCTCCGGTGACTGCCCTCCCAAAGTGCTGGGATTACCCCAATCCTGTTTTTTTAGTCAATAGCTATTGACTAAAATCCTCTCTCTTTAGTCAATAGCTAACATTGTGCTGAATAATGAAAGTTTGAAAGCTTGTCCTCTGAGATCAGAAGCAAGACAAGGGGGCCTGGCACAGTGTCTTTCGCCTGTAATCCCAGTGTGTGAGGCACCAAGGGCCTGGAACAACACATCCTATCCAGGAGCGACCTGAGCCCACCGTCTGCAATTCAGTCACATCTTTGGCGAGCCAGCCAGGAGCTACAGCTAAGAAACTTACTTCGGAGCCGTGAGTGAGTATATCAGACCCCTCTCACTTGCAATCTGTCCTATCACTTTGAGGAAACACTTGGGGGCCATGGGGGCAGGGCCCAGCAGGGCCTGGTCACCGATCGAGGCCCCAGCCCATCTTTAAGTGATGCAGGACAGCCAGATTTAAAGGCGCAGCTTTTTCTCCAAACCTGCTCCCCGGCTTTTCGGCTGCTTCTCTGGGCTGTTACTTGAGGGACCAGAGCACACAGTGGCTGCAGTTGCCCACGCTGTGGGCGGGAGCAAATCAGTGGGGAGGGGGCGAGGTATGGACCCGGCCTGTGTGGGACCCTGGGATCTGCTGTGCTGTGAGCCGCAGGCACGGCTGGAGCAGACACTCGTGGTCTGGACACAAGTCCCACCTAGTCTTTCCATAGCGCAGGCCGGCTGCCAAGATTTAAAGATACAGCACTTTTTTTCAGGCAACTCTTAGGGGAATCGGAGCCCAGTGCATTTAAGGGAGTGGCCCAAGGCTCACTTTTGCAGGGATTCAGTGGTGCAGGGAGGGGACCCAATGCACACATGGTGGCCACCCAGGGCTTCCCCCTCCCTGCGGTGCCACAGGGCGCAGCATTTTCATTGAGGAGAGGCTTATGGGAGCTCCCCAGCCAACTTTTGGGAAGAGTGGCTTGTTAGCATAGTGGTTAAGGTGTAGGGCTAATATCCCTGAGGTTGATGGTTCAAATCACTGGTAGGGTCAGGCTTGAGTGGTGAAGCCTTTCTGGGGAATCCCGATGCTCAAGGCTATTATGGGACATCGAGTTTTGTGTCACCTGTACATTTCCCAATGCAACTAAATAGTGCCAGAATATAATGTACAATTTGTCTTGCTTAAGATTGTCTCTCCCTATAGCAGAACTTCTTCATCTAAAAGACCATAGTCAAACCGACTCCTAGGCCCAAATAGTTGATTTCAGGCCCCACAACCTCTATGTCACCAAACTCCATCGAGGGTCACTTAATACTAAAGAACAAATTTATTATGCAGTCAGCAGCAGCTATTAGGAAGAAGCTCCAGAAGCTGGCCTTGGGGCCAGAACAAAGTCTAGAATCATTACTGAACCTGGCAACCTCTGTGTTTTATAATAGAAACCCAGAGGAACAGGCTGAAAGGAACAGGAGAGACCAGAGAAAAGCCACAGCCCTAGTCATGGCATTTGGGCAAGCAGACCCCAGGGGCTCACATGAGGGAAAGGCTCAGGTTAGCCGCCAGTCTGCCAGAGCTTGTTACCTGTGTGATCTGAAGGGACATTTTTAAAGAAATTGTCCACAGAGGAATGGACCACCACCTCGTCCTTGCCCACTGTGCCAAGGGGATCACTGGTAAGCACACTGTCCCAGGGGACAAGGTTCCCAGGGCCTGAGGTGTCTAACAGATGACCCAACTGCAGGACTGAGGGTGCCTGGGGTGAGCGCCAGCACATGTCATCACCCTTACAGAGCTCTGGGTAAAGCTGACCACAGAGGGCAAGGAAGTTGATCTCCTCCTGAACACCGGCATGGCCTTGTCAGTATTACTCTTCTGTCCTAAACAGTTGTCCTCCAAGTCTGTAACTGTCCAAGGAGTCCTAGGACAAGCAGTCTCCCAGTATTTCTCTCAGCCCCTAGGAGATGTTTTATGGACAGTCCTTTCTTACTAATGATCTTGTATTAGACAAGGAAACAGCAGATCTAATAAAAGATATAACATCCTTGGCTAAGTACCAACAGGCTCTTAAAACTTTACCTGAAGGACACCCTAGAGAAAAAGGGAAAGAGCTGTTCTGCCCTGGAGACTTGGTGCTTGTTAAGTCTCTCCCCTCAGATGCTCCCTCTCTAGGCCCATCTTGGGAAGGACCATTTTTGGTTATTCTGTCTATCCCAATGGCAGTTAAGGTGGTGGGAACTGACTCATGGATTCATCACACTCGACTGAAGCCTTGAACAGCCCGAAGAAAATCATAGGCCCTCCACTCCGCAGTCTCAAGTTCCAGGAGGTGACCCTTTGTACACCCGTGAGACGTTAGAGGATCTACATCTGCTTTTCTGACAAGATCCCCAGGAAAGTAACTACTCATGAGTCTAATTTACATCCTGGCATTAACAAGACTATCTCTCAAACTCCAGTTATTCCTTTCATGGAGGTGGGGGGTGAGGGGGGTGGTGGTGGCGGGGAGGACGGGTGGTTGAAAAAATAGCAAAGCTTGGTGCTGGCATTAGAAAAGTTACTACCTCTATTCAGGTACTATAAGCTATCTCAGGAGTTAATTAATAACATAAAAAGGTTGCTAATTCTCTCTGCAAAGGCAGCTCACTCTGCAAAACAGCTTAACTCTTTGGCTCCCACAGCTCTTCAAAGTAGAAGAGCCGTAAATCTGCTAACAGCTGAGAGAGAGGGAGCCTGTCTCTTTCTGGAAAGAAATGCTGCTACTTTGTAAACCAGTTAAGTGTTGTCTTAAATAAAGAACTCAGGAATCAGCTGGGTGTGGTGGCTCACACCTGTAATCCAAGCACTTTGGAGGCCAAGGTGGGTGGACCACCTGAGGTCGAGAGTTCAAGACCAGCCTGACCAACATGGTGAAACCCCATCTTAAATAATAATAATAATTAAAAAAAAAAAAAAAAAGAACTCAGGAATCAATCAAGCACAGGGCTAAAACCCTTCAAGAAATAGAATCTTGGAGCTTGTTTAACAACGGGCTGTCCTGGCTCTATCCTCTCCTAGGCCTGTTTATAACCATTCTGTAATTGTTGGCTTCTGGGCTTTTCATCTTTAACCTTCTTGTCACATTCATTTCTTCTAGAACCATAAGGTCATAAATAATCCTGCCACTGGAACCCCAGAGGTCCTTGGCTCATGAGCTCTATCGTGGACCTCAGGATCCACCCGCACCCCTGAAAGTTTCCCCTCTGGAGGAAACCTCAACTTCAGGGCCCTTCTACCCCTATTTCAGCAGGAAGTACCTAAAGAATGATCAACGCCCATGTCCCAACAGCAGTTGGACTTTCCTGTTCAGAGGGGGGACTGAGGGAATGTATTCTCTTCCCGGGTCCACAAGGGGGCGTGGTTTCAAAGGCAAGAACTTCCCAGTGCATACCTCCACCCACTTCTCCATCCAGGAGCTTAGAGGTCTTTAACTTTCACACACGCGGGAAGATAGACTGGTCAGGTGAGCTTCCTTTGAGCTCTCTCTCTCTCTCTCTCCACACACACACACACACACACACACACACACACACACACACACACACGAGCAGACTCCATTTTTTGGATCCCCTTCCACACCATCATGGGAGCTGCTTTTCTTTCTCCTTTTTCTCTTTCTCTGCCTAAATAAATCACTTTCTGCAAAACTCTTTTGGGTCCCATATTTACTTAAAACAAGCTCACCTCACCCAGCGGGGTCCTCTTTCCCATTCTTGGGTGAGTGAGGGACAAGGGCTTGGAAGAACATGTCCTATCGGGGAGCGACCTGAGCCCACCATCTGCAATTTGGTCACACCAGCACTATAGGAGGCTGAGGAAGGTGGATCACTTAAGGTCAGGAGTTCGAGACCAGCCTGGCCAACATAGTGAAACCCCAGCTCTACTAAAAATACAAAAATTAGCTGGGCATGGTGGCAGGTGCCTGTAATCCCAGCTACTTGGGAGGCTGAGGCAACCCAGGAGGCTGCTTCAACCTGGGAAGTGGAGATTGCAGTGAGCTGAGATCCTGCCATTGCACTCCAGCCTGGGCAACAGAGCAAGACTCCATCTCAAAAACAAACAAACAAAAATGAAGAACAACACCGAAAGTCGCACACTTTCCTGTCTATAGAGTTAGAAAGTAGAATGGTGAGAATAGTGGCTGCCAGGATTGGGGACTTGGGGAAAATGGGGATGATGGAAAATTCTGGTGATGGTTGCACAACAATGTGAATGTACTTACTTAATGCTACAGAACCACGTTTAAAAGTGGTTAAAATAGTGAATTTTGTTACGTATGCTTAATCACCATAAGGTAATTATGAAAACATAAAAAGATGACAGCAACATGTTTTGTCTTGGCAAAGTCACCCATACTGAATAAATCCCACAAACAGGCTGATGTTTAAAGGATCCATGTTCAGGCCAGGTGTGGTGGCTCAAGCCTGTAATCCCAGCATTTGGACGGCCAAGGCGGATGGATCACCTGAGGTCAAGAGTTCGAGACCAGCCTGACCAACATGGTGAAACTCTGTCTCTACTAAAAATACAAAAATTAGCTGGGCATGGTGGCACATGCCTGTAATCCCAGCTTCTTGGGAAGCTGGGGCAGGAGAACCGCTTGAACCTGGGAGGTGGAGGTTGCAGTGAGCAGAGATTGTGCCACTACACTCTAGACTGGGTGACAGATTGAGATTCCATCTAAAATAAAAAAAAAAAAAAATCTGTGTTCAGAAGTAGAATTTTAGAAACATGTAGGTAGAAAGACAAAGTCATATTGTGAATATGTGCTCCTAGGAGAGATATTAAAGTAAGTTTTTGTAACATAGCAGAAATTCTGTGAAGTTTAACATGCCATGCCCTACAAATTTGAGGACAGTATCTTAAAACAAAGTCCTGTTTGTGGTCAGTCCTGGGATAGTGTCTGTATTTCTTTGCAGGTGAATTTGCTCTCAAACTTCACCCTCCCAGCCTATCATTGCCATTCCTATCAACTGCTGCCTGAGAATGAAAATGTATTCATTCATGAAAATGATTCTAACTTAGGTGTTTGGGGGCTAGTGTGCTTTTCAGCTGCTAACACAATATTATGCCAAGTCCTACTTCATTACACATTATGAGATTGAAGGAAAAGATGAGACAAATTCCATGAATCATTAAGTTAGACACAGGGGATGCCCATGCTTTGGTCTTAGGAAACAGCTACAGGTGTTTACGTTTGTTAGAAAAAATGCAGAGTGGTGGATTACAATCAAAGGGGAAAATACTCATTGGTGCACAGCCAAGAACTTAGTTGGCACTTTAAAAGAAATGTAAAATGTTCAATTTCCCACTTCTTTAGGGCCTTATTGAAGCTATTTAGGAAGAGAGCATACATGGAAAGAGAGGAGGATCAGACTTGTAGATTTCCAGAGATGAAGAGATAAAAGACATGAAACACCATCTCCTCAGGCTGATGCTGCTTTTATTAGGCTGTTCTTGCATTGCTGTAAAGAATACTTAAGCGGGGTAATTTATAAAGAAAAGAGTTTAATTGGCACACAGTTCTGCAAACGTGGCACCGACATCTGCTTGGCTTCTGATGAGGGCCTCCAGAAGCTTACAATAGTGGTGGAAGGTGAATGGGGGCAGGCACAGTACATAAGAACAGGAGAAAAAAAGATAGAGAATGGGGACATCCAACTCTTTCAAACAACCAGATCTCAACCGTGAATGAACTGAGCAAGAACTCACTCATCACCAAGGGGACAGCAAGAAACCATTCATGAGGGATCCACCCCCATAATCCCATCACCCCATCCCACCAGACCCCACCTCCAACACTGGGAATCACATTTCAACATGAGATTTGCAGAGGACAAACATCCAAACACATAATCCGTCATCATTCCTACACCTTAGCGACCATAAATATTGCCTCTTATTCAACAATTCCAATTGGAACTATTTAGTACCAGTACTCACAAAAGTTTCTTTGTACTTGTTTACAGGTTCTGATGTTTCGTTAGGAAAATATTGCAACCTATTTTTCCCCAGCCAGGGCTCAGCCAAAGTGCCACTGGGTGCAATTTCTCTCATCTGAGCAGTTAGCCTAAAGTGACCCTGTGTTTTCCTTTTCTCTTTCTCCTCTTTCTCTTCCACGCTGGCGCAAACAAATCTCTAGCCCTTACTTGAAAGTCAACCAGGCAAGCATGGCACATTTCGTACCTAAAGATTCCAATCCACAAATGACTTATTTTCTTGACATTGCTGCATGACAGCCAATAAAGCATCCAGATAAAACATTAGAGACAGATGAGAAAAGGACTAATTGTATATGAAATTCCTTTAAGCACCTTTAAGAAGAAATCGTGTTTAAAAGGGAGATGAGCAAAGGAGGGAATTTTTGTGTTTCCATTTGGGTCATGTAGAGCCGTAACCAAACCATAAGCTGGAAATGTGGGGCCTGGCTCAATGTACTGAAAAGCAATAATAATGAAAAGAACTCTATACGTTTCTGGAGTTTCAGGGGTACAGAAAGAGTTCTAGAATTTTCACAAGTGCTCTTACATAGATCACCTCATTTTCCTTGATGATCCTATGCAGCCAGCAGAGCAGGTGCGGGTGTCCCATCATAGAGCACCAAGCCCTGTGTCAGCTGCTAAGGATCTGATCCTAAGCTAAACAGGCATTTTCCTACCCTCACAGAGCTTACTATCCAGGATACAGGGAGTGGAGTAAGTGAGAGATAAATTAAGTTTTAAAAATATATCAAAACTATATGTGGGGAACAAAACACAGCAGACATCCGGTACAGATGGCTGCAGGGATAACAGCTGCCTCAAAGAGGACCTCGGCCTGAGCAGGGGTGCCTGGCGGTGGAAGTGGTGGTTCTTGGGGTGGGCAGAGTCAACCTGCTGCGAAGGGGGCGGTCATGGAGCGGGAAGAGAGCACATGGGAGCGGGGCCAGCTAGCAGTGGGCGTGGCTGTTGGTGAGGTGGGCGGAGTCAGCCTGGGGGGTGGAGTCCCGGAGCATTCGGACCGGGCAGCCTGTGGCCTGGAGCGGTGGTTGGTGACCTTTGCAGAGGCAGTTTGGCCATTGGGCGGTTCGGCCGTTGGGCAGTTGGGCCGTTGGGCAGTTGGACCGGGTGGCCTGGAACTTGGGGGCGGGGGTCAGTCATTTGAAAGCTGTGCCCAGCACTGTTGGAAGCAGCCAGTCCAGCCCCAGACTGAAGTGAGCGTCTGCTGGGACAGTATGGCTGGACCCACATGGCAGGTGCGAGGCCAGGTCACTGCCGATGGGAGAGAAGGAGTAAAGGCCTCGGGCCTTCTGGGGTGTCACCTAGAGATGCACCAGGAGGGCTGGGGAGCCCAGGTGCTTCCAGTGAAGCCAGTGCATCGTGGCCGCCCTCTCCGAGTGGAAGGCAGAAGGAAATAACTGTATTCACGCAGGGTGGATAGGGTGGAGGCCGTCAAGATGGAAGGAGCTGTGCTGTCAAGGAGTTCAGGTGGCCTGGTATAGGGGACGCTGGGCAGGGACCTGGGCGGGACCTGGGTGGGGACGCTGGGTGGGAACCCTGTGTGAGCACGCTGGACGGGGACCTGGGCGGGGACCTGAGCAGGGACCTGGCTGGGGACGCTGGGTGGGAACCCTGTGTGGGCACCCTTGGCAGGGACTCTAGGGGGCTCTGCTTGGGTGGAGTCTGGCCTTGACTTCTGAGTCTCGGCAATGCAGGCGGGAGGTCACAGGCAGTGGGAGGAAACCAGGTCCCAGATTTGTGATCTTCAGATAAGGGCAGCTCTGAGAAGGGTGGGGACCCAGCTGTGGCCCCAAGAGGGACGCTCCAGCTCTTCAATGTGGAGTTGGGGGCCGGCAGACTCTCTTCTTGGATTTGAGAATGTCAGGCACCTCTTTGATTTTCTCGCTTCAGAGAGTATGCCTGGACCCAACAGATAGAAATTCCTGGAAGGCAGCTTTAGACTTCATTTGTTTTAATAATTTTTTAATTATTATTTTACATTTTTGTGGGTGCTTAGGTGTTTACAGAGGACAGCTCCAGTACAATCTTCTGCTAATCTTTCAGCAATTATAAATGGTTTTTCGTTTTAGTGACCTGAAAAGCAAGTCTATGTGAAGCTCCCCAAAACTTTGTTTACATGTGAAATACTGAACGTTTGTTCCTATCTGCCTTTCAATTCAAGAATTCTTTGTCTTGAATTTGTTTGATAAGTAAATATCACTTAAGTACCAGTTTCATTTATGATCTTATCAGTACTTTTCCCTAAATAACACTATGATTTTAGCACTTTGCCATCTACAGTAAATTTACTTGCCTAATGCAGCCGCCAGATATATATGCATATATGTATATTTATATTAAAAGCCATTAAAATTCAGAATGACTATAAAAACAAATTAGAAATTGTAAATTCATAGATTATACAGCATTGGATTACAGTTGACAAACCTTAAAGCATCACACATTGTAAAGAGGTCCTTCTGGGCATGACAAGCACACAGCTCTTGCCACATGGCCCTTCCACCTTGCAGTGCTGGTGCAATCACACCCAAGCTGTCTATCCCCTGATTAGTGAGGCAGATTCATTGATACACTGGGGGCTTCAGGGACATGTCAGACTGTTACGTACTTTCCCAAAGCTTTTCTCCCATTTGTTCTGCTTATCTTGTCTTGACCAGTAACAGTTTGCCAACTGGCACCAGACCACAGACTACACTTTGAATAACATTGTCATAGATTCAAGATTGGCAGCTGTCCAGAATGTAAACCTATGCCAAGTACCAAATGCTTGTCCAGCAGTAGATGAAGGGATATGTCTGTTCTTATCCCAGCTGATTGCTTGAGTCTTCTTTAAACGCTGTCCCTCATCACACAGGTATGGAAGCTGAGGTTCAGAGGGCAGGAGTGACCTACTGCGGGGGATGCAACTGGATTCAGAGGAACAGTGAGATCCAAGTACTCCGAACCCCAGCCAGGAGCCCAAATGCACAGCCCAGCCCACGCCTCTCTGAGGTTGACTTGGGGCTGTCCTTGTGTGTTTCAGTCAAAGAGGGCTACTAAGTAACATCACACTCGAATTTTGTACCTCCTCAGGAAATGGCGTCCTTCTGGGGATCAGCCCTGCCAAAGTGGATGCCATTGGGTATAGCTTGTAAACAGCAAGGTAGATGCTTAATATTCAAAAAGTTTTTCTTCCTGGGGTCAGTAGCAGAGTAGTTGGAAAACACAGAACATAGCTAGCACCACCTCCAATTATCTGCTGTCATGGAGTGGAAAAAGGCATAACATTAAGGGGCTGACAACGAAACACCTTTTAATCACTTTGACAGTACCAATGAGGCATTGTTTTCCCTGCCATTCTTTCCCTGGCAGCTCAGCCCCTGAATGGGTGAGGGTGGAAGGAGACTTCCAAGTTACTCCCCTGGGTAGAACAGGCTGTCCAAGGTTAATGTCGATTAACTCTTCCAATAATTCTCTTGATGTCAGCAAAGGCAGAAAGTGGGACATAAAAAAACTAGATGTATGTGACCTCGCCATGGGACTCCAGGCTCTTGGGTGGAAAGAAGTACATTTCTTTTTGCTTGTTTAATGCAGTGACTGGCAAGATGGTCATTAAATCTATGAGGTCTCTTGACACCAGAGAATTTTTTTTCTGAAACAGATTGTATTTCCCCTTTGAGTGTGACAGACTGATCTGTAAAACCTGCCTTTCATCTGATAGCATCTGGGGTTTTTATTGTTACAGTTGGTCACAAGACCTCTTGAGAAAAATCCTTTGCAAATGAAAATCCAGTTCTTTCACCTTTATACTTTCAAGAAATGGGAGTATGACCTGTCTTGAGATTTGGCAGCCTAATCATGGGGGTTCTGCACTCTTCAGACCGAGCAAGTCTCTTCTTATTTTGCTTTTTAAAGTTTATAAATTTTTCTTTAGAAAATATATACAAAATAATAACAGAAAGGAAATCAATCTATATGGCTGTTCCCTTTCTGGAAACAATAAGAACATGAACAGAACATGATAGCACCAGACATAAAACATTCATGAAAGAGATAATATATCCAGGTCAGTGGTTCTCAACCAAGGGATGTTTCCACCGCCCCAGGGGATATTTGTTTGGAAACATTTTTGATTGTGACAATGGGTGTGTGTGTGTGTGTGTGTGTGTGTGTGTGTGTGTGAGAGTGTGACTACTGGCTTCTAGTGGGTGGAGGCCAGATATACTGTTAAATAGCCCATCATGCAAAGAACAGTCCCAACCACAAAGAATTGTCCAAAAAATCGTGTCAGGTTGAGAAACCATGATTTAGTTGCATCTTTAAGATCTAAGGTAAAATGGTTGTGGGTTTATGTATATAGTCAGTCCCTGGTGTTTTACCCACTGGGGTTTAGCTGTTCTATATATAAATATTTACTAAAATCAATAAAATTTTCTGATTCCTGATTTAAAGTATACTTGTAAGCTGTACAACTAAAAAAAAAAATTAAAAGAACTCCCAAGTTGAATGTGCGATTTCTCCCACCTTTAGCAGTGTTTAGAGAAGCCAGTATTAAGTCCTGCAATCTTCAGGGCAACTCTTTGCCAAAGGAAGACTGCGTAGGGTAGCAAAAATATTTTTTAAGGCATCAGTACACCTGTGAAGTGAGTACAGTCTGAACATACACAAAACATTTTTGTTAAGTCTTTCAGGGTAGTGGCCTAGCTTTCATGCTGGACTTGGTGTTAGTCTCACATATTACATCCTCATGTCAGCCCCTCAGACACAGCAGAACCCCCCACCGACTTCATGTCTCCTGAAGAGCTTTTCCAGTAATGCCAAAGTCTGAGGATCTGTCTCTTTCACAAATTATTTACTTTGTCCACAAACCAATGTGGAGGTCCTTCCTGGAAGCTTGTTTTCAGTACACCAAGGTCACATTCAGTTGTTGAATGGGACCTCCAATTCTGCTCGGCATGTGGATTTTACTGACTTCATATAATTGTCCTTGATAGAAATCAATGATTGTTTATTCAGAACTAGGGGTGAGTTTGGTGTAGCTGACACAGGCTGAAATAGCTCCTATAGTTAAGAGAGTTTGGGGATTTCCCCAGTCTGGGCCCGGAGAGTTAGTTTGCTGAATTGAGGGTTTTCTGAAAGCCTCTGCCCTTCTGGCATGTCTTTCCTCATAAGATAACATTTCTACATGTGGTGCATATACCTCTATGTGGGATCCTTAGGTGAGAGAGGAATGGCATATGATGGAGGGTTCTGAGAGCATCAGTTGGCTCTTTTCTCTGGTATGTCTGCCTCTGTTGATTGGTTTTGACCATTTTTACCTTGAGGAGTTATTAATCAGTAGAACGTTCTTCCCCACCAGAGGAGGCAGCAACCACGTCTTCTCTCTGGAGGTATGCAAGAGCTGTCCAGCTGCAGCGCTGTCTGGAACAAATACCCCGCGTTCGCCATCTTGTACCAAGAAGATTAAAGACATGGACACTTGTGAGTGGGTTAAGGAGCGTAAAGTTTAACAGGCAGAAGATAGGAGAGAGGAGAGCAGCTTTCTCTCTCTTTTGAGAGAGACTCATCCAAAAGGGAAAAAGACGTCCTGAGGTGGACTGCAGCAGATTTTATAGACAGGCTTGAGGAGGTGGTATCTGATTTACCCAGGGCCCACAGATTGATTTGATCATGTGTGACATTTATGTGATGTGTTGAGCAGGCTGGTCTGTCCACCCTAATCTTATTAGGCAAATGGGTTTTCTACTTGGCCAGCGCCATCTTGTCTGCTCCTTACTATACATGTGGCTGGCAAAGAGAAGATAGAGCCATCATTTTGAACATGTCTATTCCCAGGTAACTTTTTTCAGTTGACACAACTGCCAGCATTCCCCTGTGCAAGCTTCCAGCTTGCTGGTCTATGTCTGCTACTCGATTTTACAGGCTGCTCTTTGTTAGAAAAGAAAATGGTTTGGGGCTGTTTTTAATTAAAAGGAAGACCTTACTAAGGACTTCCTTATTCTCACTATCTGCCTAAATAATTTCTTTTTAACTCCTATATCGCAGCTTGGAAGGCACAATCCACACAGGTCTTCATGGTCCACCAGAGCTGTACAGCCATGGGCAGCCAGGAGGTGGACAGCTGCTGGGCGCTCTTCGGAAGCAGGTGAGCACTGGAGCCCCCTGTTTGTTTGCAAAGAAACAGAATGCAGACATCACTGCAGTCATGGTCTCAGCAATGTCACCCCTGATCAAGGGGAAGGCCAAGGTCTCTTTCTCGCAACTACATAAGGAGAGACAGAGAACACAAAACAGGAAGACATTTTTCCCTTTTCTCTCATTTTGGGCCTCTTTTAATTACAAATGCTGATTTTTGTCAGGGAATCATTTTTAAGAAACCTCTCCTTCATGGGCAGGAAAGTTGTGCAGGTGGTTTAACCCAGCCTTATTTCCTGACCCGAGTTACTGGGCGAGTTTTCTACAGAGCCTGCATTGAATGCTGAGCCACCTGAGAAGAAGATTGTGCTTTTGCTCTACGTATTGTAATGGGAACAGTATTTTCTGATGGTTAGAAGACATTTGTCAAGTGATACTATCTACTTAATTAGGAGACTAGCTGAAGAATCGTAGCAATATGCTAAAGCTCCTCCCCAGTCTCCAAATTTAATGTAAACTTTTTCTTTTATTTTTTTACAGACAGGATCTCACTCTGTTGCCTAGGCTGGATCACAGCTCACTGCAACCTTGAATTCTCCCTCAAGCAATCCTCCCTGCTCTGCCTTTCAAAGCACTATCATTACAGGCCTAAGCCACCACTCCCACCCACTATAATATAAACTGTCTCCTTTAACGTTTCCAATAGTTGTAGAACAGACCAGATAAGGGTTCTTCTTGACCATTGCTTCAAGTTTCATTCTCTCTTTAAATGATTTAAGGTTGACTTCCATGGTTCCCTAAAGAATGTGGAAAGTGTGTCTTCAGATTCATGTAGTGATCATGGAACCCCTAGAGAAGGCTGAAGAAAAACCCTTTTTTCCTCCCAAATGTCTCAAAAAGTTGTATTTCCCGGGTCCAAGGGGTCTGCAAGCCTCTAAAGGCATTTCCATTGTCACTATCATCAGGTGTGAACTGTAATCAGGCACAGTCCCAAGAACTGTCATAATACATGCTGAAGAAACATTGTGATGGTGACTTGCTTTTACCCACTGTGAAGTCATTAGCTAGAGGAATCTTGGGCTGTCTGAAATCTGAAACACTGTGGAAAGAACAGAAAATCCTGTCTGTTTCTTTCTACTGGAAGTTGTCATTTTCCACAGGAGACATTCGTTTTATTTCTTTTCTTTTGAGTCAGGGTCTCACTCTGTCACCCAGGCTGGAGTGCAGTGATGCCATCATAGCTCACTATGGCCTTGAACTCCTGAGCTCAAAGGATCTTCCCACCTCAGCCTCCTGAGTAGCTGGGACTATAGGAACTTGCCACAAGGCCCAGATAATTTTTTTTTTTTTTGTAGAGACAGGGTCTCACTATGTTGCCTAAGCTGTTCTCAAACCTCCTGGCCTCAAACAATCTTCTGCCTCAACGTCCCTAAGTGCCAGCATTACAGGTATCAGCTATCATGCCTGGCTACAAATCTTAATGTTTTCCCTTTCTGGTGTTCTTTTCTCAGGTAATCAAAATGTGTAGAGAATGTTCCTTTCCCTAGGCTCCAGTGTGTAAGAATTAAAGAAAAAGGAAAGAAACACAAAACGTGGCTTGCTGAGTTAGGTCAAAGGCACGCTCTCTTACAATTTTTAAGGATTCAAGGTGGCAGTGTTTATCAGAGGCTGGAACTGCTTCTGTGTCTCTTTAGTTCTGCTTATCTGGGAGGGAGAGTTGTGTGTCTGTTCCATACATCTTTCTGCAGTGCAGGCATATCACCTGAGTCTGCTTTTAGCTTTCCTATCTTAGTGCACCTGAAGGGAAAGGAATGTGCTTATTAAGGCCCACTGTTTTACTGGGGCCCATTGTATGAAGGTGAAGTTTGGCAGTAACTCAAGAGACTTTTCCCCCATCTCCGTCTGTGCCCCAGCTGTCTTATCTGTATTTTACTGTGTACTTTTTCTGGCTGCTTGTAGTTAAAAGAAGTGATTTCCTTGAAAGGCATGAGGCTAGAAGAGGAGGTATAACTTGAAGTGGCAGTGTTTGTCCAGGATGACGGTGCTCCTACTTTGTCACAGTGGGCATGGGGATTCAGGCCACTGCCAGCGAATTTCAGAGCTCATGCACAGAGGCCAGAACTAAATTGTGAGGGTTTCAAAAAAACCAAAACCAAACGGCTTTATTGAAGTATAATTGATAATGCAATAAACTTGAATATTTAAAGTGCACAATTTGATGAGTTTGGGCATTTGTATACGCCCCTGCAACCATCACGACATTCAAGATAATGAATATACCCATCACTCCTGAAAGTTTTCTCATGCCCTTTGCAGCCCCTCCCTTTCACCCCTCAAACACTTAATGCACTTTTTCCCAAAAGGCACGAAGTTAGAAAACTCCCCTACACATTTATCAAGGCTGGTATAATCCGACTCCCAAACAAGGAAAGGAAATTATAAAACAATTAGAGAATACTTTTAACTATTATATTCAGATGGGAAAGTCTTCAGTAAAATACCTATAACAGTTAAACTAATCAGTTATGCAAAAACGTATGGTCAACTACAATTGCACCCTATAGACTCCCCTTTCTATTCTAGAATGTGTTATATTTCACTAAACCTTTGTTCACTTTGCTAGTTTTTCTTCTAATTTCCCTGCAGCTTTAACTTTGGATGATGCTATAATCTGAATATTTGACCTTCCAAACCTCATGTTGAAATGCAGTCCCCAGCGATGGAGGTGGGGCCTGGTGGGAGGTGTTTGGGTCATGGGGTGGATCACTCATGAAATGCTTGGTGCTGTCCTCATGGCAGTGAGTGGGTTCTCACACGATCAGTTCCCTCCAGAGCCGGTCATTAAATAAAGAGCCTGGCATCTCCCGTCCCTCTTGCTTCCTGTCTCATCATGTAATGTCTGCACACACTCTTCTGCCGTGAGTGGAAACTCCTTGAAGCCCTCACCAGAAGTAGGTGCTGTTGCCAGGCTTCTTATACAACCTGCAGAACCATGAGCCACATAAACCCATTTTTATAAATTATCCAGCCTCAGCTATTTATAGCAACACATATGGACTAAGACAGTGATATTCTCAGTTTACCCTGACATTGCATGCAGCCTGTCTGTTTCCTCATAAGTTCCCAGAGTAGAAATGTGTTCTGGACAAAGGATGCCAGTGAGTGGCAGTCCCCTACAGTTCAGAAGGAGCAGAACAATGAAACAAGTTGTATTCGATTACAATTTTGTCAGGCCTTTCTAAAATTTGTCAACCCCTTGAATAAGTCCATAGATGAAGTACCACGGGTGGGCCAGGAATGACTTCATTTTTGTGTCAAAGACAAAGACTTCTTGGACCTGGAGGATACAGTCCAACAAATAGGCCCTCTACAATAAGGCATTCATTTCTCATTTGGTCTGTCCATGCAGCTGTCTCTATCATGATTCATTGTATTTAGGAGTGATACATGATTAAATGTTGAACATTCATCAACAAATATTTATCAGCTGATCTTTTACCTGGACTGGATATTGAGGTGAAAATGGAGAGAGTGCTTTATTAAAATTGTGAGGATCAAGAGGCATATATATGTGCTTTTAACCTTAAAACACTATAACTTGTAAACTGGGTTGCAGTGAATGATTTGACTCACTGGGTTGCAGTGAATGATCTGTTAAGACGACATGTCTAACCAGGCTCTGCAGGATGTGTGGGGGCAGCCTTTGTGGTAGAATAGCCCAGTTTGCAAAGTGCTGTCTGTGGGGATGAGACTGTGGGGATGGGTGGGTGGTAGAGACACAGCAGATCTAACCTCCTGACTGAAGCAGATGGACCCTGCTGTGCAGCAGTGGGAGGGGAAAACGGACAAAGTAGGTTGTGGCTGATCATGGAGATGCCAGGGGAATTACTCCATGCCCATTTCCAGCTGGTCCCTTCTCCAAGTGACCCACTTTTCTAATGTCTGTCTCCACAGATTAGTTTTTCCTGCTGTTGAATTTCATGTAAGTGGAATCACGTATTGTTAAAGAAAAATTATTCATGACACTCATTAGAGATGATAAGGCAGACTTTATCATGGGGGCCCTCCGTAATGAGGTTTTGCAGTCGGTGAGAAAGATTTGGCTCCACTCTGAACACAACCAGGACAAGTGGGAGTTTCTAGCCAAAAAGCAGGGTGGGGCTCAGTGGATGGAAAATTCCTCAAAGGAAACATCAAGGCTAGGGAGGCTTTTATTAGAGGAGCTCAATAGTATTTTTGCTCAAGACAGGCCAGTATGAGAAGATATGAAGCATGGGGGGTGTGGAATTTAACAATGGTGGGGAATTTTCGATAAACTGACCTAACAGGATTCTAACTCAACTAAATCAAGGACAGTCTAAATTTTATGCTTTGAGGGCTTAGAGGAGCCTTACTGGAGTTAGGTCAAAGAGAGGCTTTGTTGGGGGACTCATGTTTGACTTTTTGTATGCCAGGTGTTTTTGAAATTCATATTGTTACATGTGCACTACATTCATTTATTAATTTGTTGAGTAGTAGTACTCCATTATAGGAATTAACCAAATGTATTTAACCCTTTTCCAGGTTTTGTCTGTTATGAATAAAACTTTATAAGTTCACAAGTATTTGTATGTGTTTTCATTTCTCTTGGGTAGTATCTTAGGAGTTGATTTCTAGGTTATAGGGTAGGTACATGGTTATCGTTATACTATATTGCCAGTTTTCCAAATTGGTTCTACTGTTTTAGAGTCCCAACAGCAATGTATGAGAATGCCAGTTGTTGCATGTCTTTGCCAACACTTGGTATTATTTCTCTTTTTAATGCTGAATATTCTTGTGATTGCATAGTTCTGTCACATGGTGGTTTAATATGCATTTCTCTGGTGACTGATGATATTGAGTACCTTTTTATGCATGTTGACTATTTCTACATTTTTGTGACGTGTTCAAGTCTTTAGCCCATTAAAAAATTATCTTTTTAAAATCACTGATTTGTTAGAGTTCCTTACATATTCTGTGAATTACACACACACAAGCATTACACACAAACATACACATTCTTCTCCTAGCTTGCCTTTAACAGTTTATTTGCTGAGCAGAAATATTAAATGGTATGGATGCAATTTATCAATTATTTCCTTCTATGGCTAAAGTTGTTGTGGTCCTGTTGTAGTGACACGGTGAGAACAGTGTGGTAGAGAAGCCTGTTTCCAATGTCTAAGGAAATGGAACTAAGGACTATAGCAAAGTCCACTGATACACAGTGATAAAAATGTTACGCAAATGCAGAGTAACTACCGATAATGCGGTATATGTGTTATATAACATAAAAGATCCTAAATAAGATGTCATTGCTTATAAGAGTATGCAAGTGATTATTAGTTGGCAAAATGGAGATGAATATTTCAAGGGTGCCTCTTTCCTCCCATGTATCCCCTTCCCACTTCTGTCTGGTTAGAGTAGGTGTAATTTACTGCTGGGAAGAAGAGAGATATCTCTAATAGGGCCTCTAGCTTCCCTGGAGCTCCTGATTCTTTTCCATCTGCTTGTGTGCTTTGCTGTCAAACAACATTTTGTAGATGTCTTTGGAACTGAGATAATGCCTTGTGTCACTTGGTACCCAGCAAGCAGGGCTCCAAGTTGATCTAGTGGAAGAGATTGCAACCTCAGGGTCAGAACCTTCCAGGATGGCCAGAAGGGGACAGCAGGCATTTCCTAGGAGTAGATAAACTAGGAACTCCTAGTAGAACATAGGAGTAGATAAACTCCTAAATATGCCCTTGAAGCCATCAATTAACCACCAATGACAGCTTTGTTAGCTATGGAACAGAAAAAATACCAGTATCGGGGCAGGAAATATTAACATAGGATGACAACTTTCATTACTCTTCCAAACCTAACATTTGAATCCACCAAGAAAGAGAAAGGATAGAGATGTGTATGGGTTTAGCTATCATTCAGGGCCATTCTCTGCCAGAAGTAAGGAGCTATATCCAGGGAAGTAAATTAACCCTATGGGATGAAGCTGTTTGTGTAAGTTTGTGAACGAAAGTCTTCTGTAAAGGAATTTGGAGGAAAGAGGCTTTATTCCAGTGAACGGTTTTCAAACCTGGGAGTTGCAGACTTAAAGGAAGGTACATTTCAGCGTATAAAAAGAGGGCTCTGGTACTAAGCAAGTATGACCCTTTATTCAAACTTGCTTAGTTCTGATTGGTCAATACAGCTGAGCTCTGGCTGATCGGTTGACACAACAGAGCTATCCTTGGCTGGTTCCGGTGAGCGCAGCACGTGGCAAAGTAGAGCAGAAGTGCGGGTGGTCTGCGGACCCAGGGTGACCCTAGTCAACTGCAAATGACTGCATGGCTCTATTCAAAATGTAGGCCCAGTTGGCCATCCGGATGCCTCTTGGAGTGGCTCTTTCGGGTTCACCTTTGTTTACAGGTGCGAGGGAGGAAGAGACTCAAAAAGAGACGGCCTGACGGGCGTACCTTGACTGAACGCTGACGAAGACCGCTGGGCCCTTTGTGCTCCAAAGGCGGAGGTGAACCAGCAGGACACAGGACCTAGGGTAGGGGGTGAGGACCGTGGGGCCCGCCCCGCTGGTTCCCAGCCACACAGGGAGGCAAAGCAAAGGCAGCCCGCGGGCGGACCGAGCTGCGGGGGCCGAGCGCGGGGAAGCCCAGGCCAGCCTGGCTCGGGTTTGCGGGCACCCGACCTCCAGCGCGGCCCGGGGTGCAGGACAAAGCTTTAAAGGCCCCCCATAGCCACCCACCAGTCCCCAGGTATAAGGACGGTCTGCAGAACCGCTGTACCCTCTGCCCGCTGGCGAGTTCCAAGTCAACGAAGGCAACAGCAAGGACGACACAACCACACACCACCACAACCACAACCTCTGAGCAGCTCAGGCTGCTTTAACCAACCGATTTGGAATCCAATCAAAATCCTCTGCTGCCGTCTAGCGACAAATACCGGGAAAGCAGAATATAATAAGCTGTTTAAGAGGCCAAAAGTGATAGTCTAAATGTTTAAAAGTACAAACCAGAAGAACCTGGGCATCCTGTGTTCATGACTGTGCCTTGAACTGGGTCACTCCACGCTTGCTAAGGGGCTGGTGTGGGATGTGACAAGAAGAAAGTCGTCAAGCGGACTCCCAAGATTTTTGACTTGAGAAACTGAAAAGATAAAGCCGCTGTTAATTGAGATTTATTTTTTTTTAAATGTGGATGGAACGTATTTGGGCATAAAGATTTAAAAATCCAGTTTGATACATTCTAAGTTTGGAATATTTAAATGGGGATACTTGCTAAACTGAACAATAATTATGCTGTATCCAGGTTAGCAAGTGTCCCCTTTTAAGTTAAAGGATACAAATTAGCAAATACGTAGGAGGAACAAGTCAAAAGATCTAACAAACAACATCAGTTTCTATAGTGTGTTGTGTTAAGGATTTTTTCTAAATCAATAGATTATAGCTGCTTTTGCCACAGGCAGGAAAAGGGATAACTATGTGAGATGATGGATATGTTAATTTGTTCCACTATAGTAACCATTTTACTAGACATCTTATAATATCATGTTGAACACTTTAAATATACACGATTAAATTTATTAAAAAAAAAATTAAAATGGGCCGGGCGCGGTGGCTCATGCTTGTAATTCCAGCACTTTGGGAGGCTGAGGCGGGCGGATCACGAGGAGGTCAGGGATTTGAGACCAGCCTGATCAACATGGTGAAATACCATCTCTACTAAAAATACAAAAATCAGCTGCATGTGGTGGCACGTGTCTATAATCCCAGCTACTCTGGAGGCTGAGGCAGGAGAATAGCTGGGACCTGGGAGGCGGACGTTGCAGTGAGCTGAGATTGGGCCACTGCACTCCAGCCTGGGCAACAGAGTGAGACTCCGTCTCAAAAAAAGAAAAGTAAATAAAAATGAAGCATGACTTGAAAACCAAAAAAATTATGCTGTGCTATATTTGATATATTAAACATTGTCATGCCCTGTTATTTAGTGTAAATATGCCCATAATCCCCAGGATAAAAATATTGGAGTCCTATTAAGATTACTTGGACATTAGGTAATTGGATTTGTCAAGAGGTGAAAGGTAGATTACTGTTCCATAGAAAAAGTCAAATCCTGGCTCTTGTATGTGTATCACTTTGCATATTCGTATGTTAAGTGGATTGAAACTACATCACATGATGAAAGGACTGAATAAAGGATTAACTTAATCTTTGCTCTGTCTCTGTGAAAATCTAACTGTAGGCTGTCTACCTCCCTTCCCCTGGGAACCTGGTGACCTGAAACATTTGCTTGAGAGTATTGCTTTTAGGAAAAGAATGGCTGATCTTAGGATGTATCTTTTCAAACTATGGTTTTTGTAACCTCTCTGTCCTGAAACAGAAAAGACTTTCCTTCAACTGGATGGGTATCACCACGTATTGACATGAAGTTCTAGCTCTAGTGGGCACAGAAAGACCACCAAGATTAACTTCCCACACTCATCCCCCTGGGAACTGCTGAGGACGACAACTGTGCCTGGCCCTGCCTTACCCCTGGATGTGCACTTTGAAATCTCTGCATGACATTAGACTGTGTTCAAAAGATGAACAAGTGACCGCTATTTGATGTTGTGACCAAGGAAACTCTCCAGACTTGCAAATTCATACACTTCTTCAAATAGAGGCAGCTAAGAATAGCATCCTGGGGTTCGTTATCATTTGTGAATCCTTTAGGTTACAACTGTTGGCAAAATGGCAGGGGTGATGTTAACTTGCCAGATGAATGTAGAAGGATGCTAACTGCTTATGTTCAGCGTAACAAAATGTGCTGATCATCTGCATCACTAAATCATACTTCTTGAACGATTTCATTACTGAGTCAAGAGTTGTAGGTTTAGAAATACTGTAACTGATAACGTAATTGAGAATAGAATAACTTCAGATTCCTTGTTAGAACTGGATCGCATTGGTAACCATTTGCAAAATAGCTGTTGTTGAAACCGAACTGTTACTGTTCGAAAACAAAAAGTTGCAGCATTGAAAGACTTATGGAAGTAGAAAATAGCTTCCACAGCCCTGTTGGGCAATAGAGTTTTAAACTGGTGAACTGATGGACTATTACTGATGGGTATGGTAGTACTGATTTTGGTACTTATACATGCAGATTGTTATGTGATGGGATCGGTTCCCTGGGGTGGTGGAGTCTACACTCTAGCACAGGCTTGCACCTGCACAGTGATAAATATGTTAGAGATTGCAGAGCAAAGCTCAGAATGAATTATTATATATACAAGTTCATAAAAATATTGTAAGAATACACATACGATAAAATCTTACCCCCACCAATTCTCCTCCCTCCTTACCCCATCTGAAGGCATTGAGAGAAAGTGCGATTTATGATGATGGAGATAAAAGAAACATCCCCAGGGAGCCCTGCATTGCCCCAACTCCTGATTCTCTTCCGTGATTGTACATGTTTTCGTCAAAGAAATAATATTTTGAAGAGAACTTTGGAATTGAGAAGGTGTCTTGCAACGTTGTCTGAGGAATATTACTTATCCCAAAGTCATAAAAATAACCTCCCCAAAGTCTTCTGGAAGACTGCACTTTTAGCTTTCACATTAACATCTGTGATCTAACTTGCATATTTTGTACTTTTGTGAAATAGAAGTCAAGGTTCATCACATTTTTGTCCCAAAGAGGTGTCTCAGTGTATTAGAGTTCTCCATAGAGAACCAATAAGATATATGGTAAGCAATTTATTAAGGGAAATTAGCTCACAAAATCAATGAGAGGTGGAAAATTCTCATTGAATTTTCCACCTCTCATTGGTGGGGGGGTCTGCAAGCTGAAGACCAAAGAAACCCATAGCGTGGCTCATTCTGGAAGCAGCCCCCAGTCTGAGACCTAAAGTCTGAGGGCCCCTCAGGAGTCTTGTGATGCAAAAGAATCGGAGAGCAGAGAACAGAGAGCAGAGAATTCCCCTTTCTTCTGCCTGTTAGTCCCAGCCAAGCCCCCAGGCCATTGAATGGTGCCCACCCATATTGAGGGGCTTCTCTCAGTCCACTGCCTCACAGGCCAGTCTCTTCTAGAAACAGCCTAACAGAAACACCCAGAGACAATGTTTCACCAGGCATCTATGCATTCCTCAGTCCAGTCAAGTTGACACCTGAAGTCAACCATCACACCCAGAAATCACAGCACTGTCTTTTCTCTTTTTTTTTTGAGATGGAGTCTCGCATTGTTGCCCAGGCTGTAGTGCAGTGGCACAATCTCGGCTCACTGCAATCTCCACCTCCTGGGTTCAAGCAATTCTTCTGCCTCAGCCTCCTGGGTAGCTGGGACTACAGGTGTGCACCGCCATGCCCAGATAATTTTTTTGTATTTTTAGAAGAGATGGGGTTTCAATATGTTGGCCCGGATGGTCTTGATCTCCTGACCTCGTGATCTACCCGCCTTGGCCTCCCAAAGTGTTGGGATTACAGGCATGAGCCACTGTGCCTGGCCCAGGCTGGATAATTCTATGCTGCAGGGCAGTCCCATGCACTGGAGCTGGGTCAGCAATATCCCTGGCTTCTCACCCACCAGAGGCTGGCAGCATCCTCTTGCCCCACCCCCTGGTGGTGAAAAACTGGTAAGTTACTCTTCAAAAACAAGATCATTTGGAAACAACATCTGTTTCCAGGTATTGCCAAATATTTCCTTTAGGCAAAATCATTCCTAGCGTCACTATGCCCTTGGACTAGTCAAGTAGAAGAATTCTCATACAATGTTTTTAGTTTTTCTCTCTTTATTTTTTATGGATAAAATGCAACATACATATTCTACTTAACAATGAAAGCTGATGGAACAGAAGAATCAATATTAACTTTTGAGATAGGCAAAGACATAAAACATTGGCGTTTTCTAGTGTCACAATTTGTCAATCAAATTCGTTTTAGAAAATAGTTGGTAAATGCCTGACAGAAAAAAATTTAAGGTGTATGTAAGTGTGTAAAACTGTTATGAATGCTTGAAAACAACCATTTTAATTCCATGTCATATTATTTTTATTTATGGAAAACAGTTAAAAACTGCCTGTCAGAGAAAGTATTTAATCGCTTAACATAAAGTCTTTTAAGGCAAATAAACGTTTATGAAGGACAGTTGAAATATGCTCTCTAGGAAGAAGGGACATTTTAACTCATGTGACCTTTCAGTCAAGTGAAATACATGGACAACAGATGAAAATGCCTGAAAGAAAAGATGGACATTAATTCCTACTCCTGAACACTTGTATCTGCACATGGTTAGAAACACAAGACCATAACCAGGGCACAGGAATTCTCTCAGCGTATACCCACATAGATCACAGTTACAGAGTACTTCTGGTTTTAAAGCTTTGCTGAAAATATTTTGCATCATTAAACGTATATTATTAAACACATACTGAAAGCTAACTGAAGTGATTTAAATAACAAGATTCAGGCACAGTTTGTAACAACAATTATTAAAATCCACTCATTTTTTTCCTATGAAAGGCAAGTGAGGTAGTTTATACTGTATCGACGTTGTAAATAATTGATAATCCAGTTAAAGATCATTGACTCCAAGAATCATATTCCCAAGTGAGCTGCTTAACAAAGGGCTCTTCTTTTGCAGGATGGAGGGAGAAAACGAGTCAACTCTAGGGTTTTTTTTTTCTGAATAAGCGGTCCTAAAATGTTAGCTCCCTCTAGCACTTTCTCCTGGAGGACACTGCTTTCCCAAGCATATACCAAGAGCACTAGCAATGCGTGGGGATGAGAAGCTCTTAGGGATAGCACATAGAAGCCCAGTATCTGCTCTTTTCTTTGCAAGGATATGATTCATTTATATGAATTCATTAAACTTTTCAAAAACAACTCTTGATAAGGCAAGAATTCTTTCAATACTTAGATGACAGGCATCTTTGCATTTTAACTGTAGGGGTTTGTTTATTCTTAAGAATAAAATTGGTCAAAAAAACCTCTTTAACCACACAAATATTAGTCTGTGTATCTACCAAAAATTCTTCTCTAATCAATTAACCCTCTGATTAAGAATAAAAGTTATATTCAACGATACTAGTATTGGCATGGCCTTCCACATATATACATATGGAAGTTGAATATCCTTGAATAAACTAGAGTGATTACAGTTATTGACTCGGCTAAGTCTCTGCCATTTAAAACCACAGAAAGTGGATAAGAAATTGTATTTTACTTGTTATCTATTAGGCATTTATTTGAAACTGGTGACAAGTTGAAGTAAATCTTAAAACCTTCAGAATTTAGCCAGAAGTTCTAATGTGTTTCAGTGAAAAGAAATAAAAATTCTCAAATAAAAAATTAAATGAACAGATTTGTGAATTTTCTACATAAAAACAACAGAATTGAACTATTTGAATGAGGAAATACACTGAGAAATATCACTCAGTTTTCACATATAACACAGAAATCTAAGGTAGCTATTTGAAGAATTTCTTCCATATGTGGTCATGAATTATTGCCATTTTATGTCTTGGGATTCAGCAATTACATAAAGCAAAATGTTTATCCTTGTTGTCTGAATTGCAAAAATGATAAAGCATTTTTTTCAGACTCTAGAAATTCATTATGTAAAGTTACATGCCACAAATTACACATACATTAAAAATGAATAAAATGTAGGAATAAATATAAACTTATATAGAAGGCATGTTTCCTTTTAGTGGGTTTTCAGGCAAAGGAAATGAAAATTCTCAAATGAACAAATCAAATGAATGGATCTTGTGTTTTCTATAAAAATATTAACAGAATCCTAAAGGCCAGAAATGTTATTTACATGTTTAATATAAGCAATGTTTTGCATAGACATCAAGATATATTATATAAAATATTTCTTCTACAAATGGGCTTAAAATATTATCATGTTTTGAGATTTCTTCTACAAATAGGTTTAAAATACTATCACGTTTTGCTAAGTAGACAAAAAGATGTTTCCTGCATTTGTGAGCAACTTTGTCTACTGCTTGAATTGTAAGAGAGAGTCATTTGGACCTCATTAAATCCAATATAATTCATCAAAATCTCAATCTATAGATTCCAAGCCAAAGTATACATCTGGGATACATGAGAACTCTGCTCCTTTTCCAGCTAACCCAAGAAGGGCTATATCCACAGTCTCAAGCAGAAAGGCAGAGGTGCCCAATCCCTCAGCACATTTTAGATTTGCTCCGAGTTAGAAATGTGGAGACTATGTGTTCTGGCCAATTGCAGGTCCGGAAAATGGCTCTGCAGGCTCTTGATAGTGAGAGTGTTCATCTTACCAGACATGCACTTGATTTTAAGCCTCAGGCTAATCTACAGCACTCGGCTATGCCTGTGAGTAACAAACAAATGCACAATCTGCTTTTATAGTTTAAAAACCCTGGATAACAGTATTTTTCAGCATTCTTGGATAAAGCAGTTCTGCATTTTTAAATTGGGACTGCAAAAGTGACTGTGTATAGTTGTGAAATATAACAAATGGCATGTTTGATGAGAAAAGGAAGCCTGTGCCTGTTACTTGGAAGGATACTGAGCACCATAAGCATAATGAGAAAATAGAGGCTCTGTGACTATTAACTACAAATCAGGTTAGGAAAGCATAAGACACCCTGTGTCAAACTAAGCTTCACTAGGAGGACCTGTGCTCACAGAAGAATATGCTTTAAACATATCAGTTTTCCATAGTCGATGATAGAGGAAAGTTCATTTGCACCAGAATGCTGATAGTCACAATACACAGTCTGATGTACATAACAATACAGTTTTCTTTAGATGAAGTTCTTCCTCCTCCAATTCAGGAGTGAGTCAGAGCATAAATATTGTATGTTTCACTTCAGAAACTGATACTCTTTGGAAAG
This sequence comes from Cheracebus regulus, assembly GCA_963574635.1. Lineage (NCBI taxonomy): Eukaryota > Metazoa > Chordata > Mammalia > Primates > Pitheciidae > Cheracebus > Cheracebus regulus. The sequence continues at coordinate 6,506 of CAUYQU010014231.1, read as the reverse complement.
CAGATCAGGATTATTTTGCAGGGTAGAAATGAAGGCTATTTCTGGCATTCTCGCTCAAAAAGTCAATATATGTACATTAAGTATAAAAAAGGGTCTCTTTCCCCTCTCTGTTTGGCAGCATTGGCAACATAACGAACTATTGCTTATCCCCAGGTCTAGGGCCAAGTTCATTTCTGCTAGGAAGTTGAAATACTAGAAGTAATTAGAGTTCCATATTCTAAATTGGTCTTTCTTCTGGAAGGACCACATCATCTTTCCTTTATTTTTATCAAAAAAAAAAAAAAATGTCACGAGAAAGCTTCAGTTGAATTGGTGAACCAGCGCCTCTTCTATAGTTCATGCACAGACAATGCCCACTGCTGAGGGCCAGAAATACTGAGAAGGCCGTAGGAACAAACATGTCAACCACAGTGTCGTTTTTCCCTACCAAAATGTAGGATCTTTTTGGCATATAATGCATGATAGCAGCTATCTTGAGGATATTTTAAGAACTTTGTTGGGGTTTAATCACCCATTCTGCTTGAGGATTTATACGATATACATCCAATATATAAGCATCTGGATCCAAGCAATGCTCTCCTAAAAGAAAGAGAAAGATCAAAGAATTAGTGTATGTGTATGTACACATATGTATATGTCTTCTCCCTCTCTCCCTTCCTTTTTTTTTTTCTTTCTTTAAGACTGTGAAATATGGGTACTTCAAACAAATCTCATGTGAAATCGTCGAAGAAAGCAGACATACCACCACAGGCCAATTGTTTCCTTGCTTCACGGCATCAATTAGAAAAATATGGCAAGGGCTGGGTGCGGTGGCTTAGGCCTGTAATCCCAGCACTTTGGGAAGCTGAGGCGGGCGGATCACTTGAGGAAGACCAGCCTGGCCAACATGGTGAAACTCTGTGTCTACTAAAAATACAGAAATTAGCTAGGCATGGTGGCAGGCACATGTAATCCCAGCTACTTGGGAGTCTGAGGCAGGAGAATCACTTGATCCTGGGAAGTGAGGTTGCAATGAGCCAAGATCATGCCACTGTACTCCAGCCTGGGCGACAGAGTGAGACCTTGTCTCAAAACAAAGTAAAGCAAAGTGAAGCAAAGAAAAATATAACAAGAACTTGTTTCAAGTATAAACTCATCATTTATATGCTAATACATGTCCTCTAATGGTTTTATTAGGTACTTGACCAGAGCTAGGGATGATTCAAGTCAAGTTCATTTTAGGAATGGTCATTTTGTTTCTTTACTATAGATGTAAAGCCCATAGGCAGGAAATCCAAAAATGGTAACAACTGAAAGATCATTCCCTGGGGCCAATATATTTGAAAGCCTTTATGTGCAGTGCGCTTCAAATGTGTGCTGAAATCTCAAACAAAAGTAACAAGAGCTGTCTGAGTGCTTGGTTGCTTGATGCATTCACTTATCAAATATGTAAGTTATTACGTGTCAGGCACTATTCCAGGGGCTGGGGTTACAGCCATGTAGCAGTCAAAAACATTCTAACAGCAGCACAAGGCAACAAACAAATGTAGTATCAAGCAAGTCCACTGGTGGTAAGAACATGAAAGACCAAGCATGGAAGGCATGTTCGGGAGGGTGCCAGGAAGGAGGGTCTCGCCCAGAAGGTGGTATCGGCAAAGGCCTGGCAGAGGCGAGGGAGTGAGAAATGAGGTTGTCTGGAGGGAGAGCATCTGGGGAAAAGTCAGGGCAAATGCAGAGGCCCCAGATCCAAACCTGCCAGGTGACTGGAGTGACAGGTTCAGTGTTTAAAGGGACACCTGGGATAGGAACTTCAGGGGCATCCATACACAGGTGTATTTTTAAAGCGGTGAGATGGATTGAGCTCGCCAAGGAGGGTAAGTGCGAATACAGGAGAGTTCCGAGGACTGAACCCGACGGCTCTCCAACTTTGAGAGGCTGAGAGGACAAGAAGTAAGGGGCACGGGGAGTCCAGCAGAGCAGCCAGGAAGAGTGGGAAGAAAGTCAGAAGCTCAGTGTGTCCTGGAAGTCAGGTGAAGAAAGTGTTCCTCAAAGGAGGGAAAGATCAACTTGGGCAGTTCTAAAAATGGATGAGCTGTCTGGTGGCTATGACGAAAGGGTGATTCTGGCGAAGTGCTGAGGGCAGAGCCTGCCTGGAGTGGCTTCAAGAGAAAACAAGGAGGAAGAATTGGAGTGTAGACACTGATTCAAGAAGTTTTTGCTGTAAAGTGGAACAGAGAAATGGGAGTGGACTTAAAGGGAGTCAAGAAAGAATTTTGTAAAGATGAGGGAAACTGCCGATTTTAAAAATGCAGATGGAAAATGCTGCCGTTGGGAGGGAAAGGCTGATGGTGTGGGAGAGTGGAGGGCGCTGGCGAGGCGAGGCGCTGCCCTCAGCAGGAGCACGGAGCGCACATGGGGCTGTGAGGGCATTCACAGACCAAGCGGGGAAGTTTTGTTGATTCCTCCCCTGTTCCCCCAGGGAAACAGAATGAATTTGGGAGAAGAGTGAAAATAGGGAAGTTAATTAGAATGGTGCCATGCTTCTGAAAGTTCCTACAGTATTGTCTGCTTTGTTTTGCACTGAGTCTCCAGAGAGACTTTTCAACTTTAAGTGACACTGAAAAGACCCAAGCCACCTAGGCGTGATGGCTCACACCTGTAATACCCGCCTTTCGGAGGCCGAGGCAGGCATATTACTTGAGGTCACAGTTTGAGACCACCCTGGCCAACAAGGTGAAACCTTGTCTCTACTAAAAATAAAAAATTGTCCGGGAATGGTGGCAGGCACCTATAATCCCAGCTACTAGGGAGGCTGAGGCAGGAGAATTGCTTGAACCCAGGAGGTGGAGGTTGTAGTAGCTGAGCTCTCACCACTGCACTCCAGCCTGGGTGACAGAGTGAGATTCCGTCTCAAAAAAAAAAAAAAAAGACCCAAGTCTACTTCATATCAACACTAAAATATTCTCATTTAAATTTTGAAACTATTTTAGAAAAGTTGTGCAAATGTTCTTACATGAGATAAAAATATTGGAAACCTACTGATTTTTAGTTTTTATCTGAGAAATTTATAAAATATACCTTTATGATAATAGCAACATATTTCTTTTAGAGTAATCAGAGAACTTAGCAGTAGAAATTATTAAAGAATGCTTACCTATATTTCCTCCAATTTCATATAACCTTTGGTTCTGAATCTTAATACATTCTGATGAACCATGACTGAAAAAAATGAGAAAGTAATTTAATACTCTTTCCTGATCTGAGGTAAGAATGCATGTTAAACAACTAGGCAACAAATAATTCATTCTGCCTTAATGAAATATATCCCACAAAACTATCATGACGGAAGTTACGATAAGAACATTTGTTTTTCTGTCTGATACAGACAAGAAGCTGAGGCCCAGAGAGGACGGGACTACGCCCCCCAGGATGGGAAGCCACCGCGCTGCACTGCATACGGCCCATTTAGGCCACAGCTGCCAGCTCCATTTTAGGGTAGTTACTGTTACTGATACATCAAGGCTGGTCACGGAGCAGCTGCCTTGTCATTGGGCGCATTACTCTCAATCCAAAAGAAGTCAGCTTTCATTTCTGCATTTGCCAAAAAATTAAATGGAATTCTCAGCCCATGTCACATTTCTCCGTTTGACTCATGCTCTGCAAGGTGTCTAAGACTGACTATATTAAGTCTCTGCCCCTTAATAAAAGCAAGTCATGGCTGGGGCACGGTGGCTCATGCCTGTAATCCCAGCACTTTGGGAATTTTGAGTATTTTATTTATATATTCTAGATACTGGTCCTTTGTTGGTTATGCGGTTTTGCAAATATTTTAGCCCAGTCCTTAGTTTCTCTTTCCATCCTATTCACAGGGTCTTTTACAGTAGAAGTTTTCCATTTTGATGAGGTCTAATTTATCAATTTTATTTCTTATGGGTCACACTTTTGATGTCAAGTTCTAAGAACTCTTTAGTTTTAGATCGCAAAGATTTTCTCCTACGTTATTTTCTAAGGGGTTTATAGTTTTACACTACACACCTAAGTCTGTGATCCAGGTTGAGTTATTTTTTGAATAGGTGTGAGGTGTAGATCGAGGTTTATTTATTTTTGCCTATGGACACTATGGACATCCATTGCTACAACACCATTTACTGAAAATGCTTCCTCCACTGAACTGCTTTTGTACTTTTCTCAAAATCAGTTGCTAGGATAGTCCATTTCATAGAGACAGAAGGGAAAAGAATGGTTACCAGTGGCTGAAGACAGGGAGAATAGGTATAGAGTTTCAGTTTGGGACGAGAAAAACATTCTTGGTATGAATAATGGTGATGGTTACACAACAATGTGAATGTACTTAGTGCCACTGAACTGTCCCCTTGAACTGGTTAAAACATACTTTTTTTTTTTCTTGTGATGGAGTCTTGCTCTGTTTCCCAGGCTGCAGTGCAATGGCACAATCTCAGCTCCCTGCGACCTCCGCCTCCTGGGTTCAAGCAATTCTCCTGCCTCAGCCTCTGGGATAGCTGGGACTAGAGGTGTACACCACCACACCTGGATAATCTTGTATTTTAATAGAGACAGGGTTTCATCATGTTGCCCAGGCTGGTCTCAAACTCCTGAGCTCAGGCAATCCGCCCACCTCAGCCTCCCAAAGTGCTAGGATTACAGGTGTGAGCCACCGCGCCTGGTCTAAAACATACTTTTATGTTATGTATAGTTTATAATAAAAACCTTTTTAAATCAGATGGGCATATTTGTGTGAGTCAGTTTCTGGGTTCTCTATTCCATTGATCCAAGTGTCTGTCCCTCTACCAATACTATCTTGATCACTCTAGCTTTTATATAATCGGCCTTAATATCTAGTAAAGTGATTCCTCCTACTTTATTCTTCTTTTTCAAGATGATTTTAGTTATCCTAGGGCCTGTGCTTTTCCAGATATATTTTTAGAATAAGCTTGTGCATGTTTATAAAGTATCTTGCTGGGATTTTGACAGGAATTGCATTAAACCCATAGATCAATCTGTGAAGAACTGACATCTTCACTGTGTTGTCTTCCAATCCATGAAAATGGTGTCTCTCCATTTCTTTAGGTCTTCTTTCACCAGCATTTTGTAATTTTCAGCACACAGATCCTGTGAAGGTTTACTTAGGTTTATACTTAAGTATTTTTTATTTTGGAGTGACTGTAAAGGGTACTGTGTTTTTACTTTTGGTTTTAAATTTGGTTTCCACATGTTCCAGTGTGATTGACTTGTGTGTGTTAATCTTGTATCCTGTGATCTTACTGAACTAACTTATTAGTTCTAGGTCTTTTAAAAATTTTTATTTTAAGAAATTTTGTATGTAGACAATTAGGTTATGTGCAAATAGAGACAGCTTTATTTCTTCCTTTATAATCTGTATGCCTCTTACTTCTTCTCTTTGCCTTACTACAGTGACTTAATCTGCCAGTAGTATGTTGAATGAGACTGATGGAAGTGGACGTCCTTATTCTTGCTCTTAGAGGGAAAGCTTTCAATCCTTCATTGTTAAGCATAATGTTAGCTGTAGGTTTTGCAGATAATTTTTATCAAGTTGAGTAAGTTCTTCTCTTTTCCTAGTTTTCTGAGAGTTTTTATCATGACTTCGTATTGGATTTTGTCAAAGGCTTTTTTCTGTATCAAGTGAGATGACTGTATGATTTTTCTCCTGTTGATATGGCTAATTACATTGATTGATTTTTTAATGTTAAGTCACCCTTGCATGCCTGAAAAAAATCCCAGTTGGTTTACGGTGTATAATTCTTTTAATAAATGCTATTAGATTTGCTGTTTTGATGATAATTTTTAAATTCTGAATTTACGAGAGATATTGGTCTGTAGGGCTTTTTTTTTTTTTTTTTTTTTTTTTAATATCATCTTTGAGGGTTTTTTTTCCCTCGGTATCAGGGTATTGATACAAGCTTCATAAAATGAGTTAGGGAGTGTTTTCCCCTATTTGATTTTCTGGAAAAGATTGTTCTAGATTAGTGTTAATTCTTTAAATGTTTGCTAGAATTCTCCTGTGAAACCATCTGTGCTTGGAGAGCTTTTAAAAACTTTAAAATTATAGATTCAGTTTCTTTAATGGCTATAGCACTATTTGGTTAGTTAATCTCGTTTTGGTTGTTATTTTGGTAATTAGTGGTTTTTGAGGAATTGGTCCATTCTAAGTTTTTGAATTTATGAGCTATAAAGTTATTACAGTAATCTTTTTTATCCCTTTAATGTTAGTACTATACTAGTGATATTTTATTTTTGATATTCTTGATTTGTGTCATCTCTCTTTTTGTTAGTCTTTCTAGGAGTTTATCGACTTTATTGTTTTTTAAAAGAACCAGCTTTTGGAGAGAGATCCAAGATGGCCTATTAGCAACAGCTCAGGAATGTAGCTCCCAGTGAAAGCGCAGAGAACGAGTGGACGCCGCACTTTCCGACGAATTTTTGTTGCCCACAGACCGGGAGATTCCTGGCAGAGGAGCCACACGGGTCGCCAGCGCGACTCTTTTGGC
>CAUYQU010014230.1:0-50265 GCA_963574635.1 Cheracebus regulus | reverse complement strand
GTTTGCTCATCATCTGAGCTTTCCAGTTCACAGCATCTATGGAGGGGATCAAACCAGAGAACAGCAGTTGTCATGACATAAAGAAACAGACAGCAGCATTCAGGAACATTGAGGAAATGTTCTCATTGGTCGAGGCACCTGTAAAATGGTAATATATAAAAATGTGTGAATCACTTGCTTTAACAAATAACAGCATAAATAACAAAAAATATATATAAATACATATATATACCTGAATGTATTGCAGTAACAATTTCATTCTTGCTCATGTGAATTCTAACATCCTGCTATGGCTTAAGCATCACCTCCAAAACTCATGTTCCAACTTAATCCCCAATATTGCAGCATTGAGAGGTGTGGCCTTTAACAGGTGATTGGATCATGAGGGCTCAGCCTTCATGAATGGATTAATCATAGATTAATGGGTTGTCGTGGGAAGGGAACTGGTAGCTTTATAAGCAGAGGCTTTATAGCACATTAGCACACTCAGTCCCCATGCCATGTGATACCCTGTGCTGCCTCGGGACTCTGTAGAGAATCCCCACCAGCAAGAAGACCTTCACTAGATGTGGCCCCTTGCCCTTAGACGTCTCAGTCTCTGCAACTATAAGAAATACATTTAGTTTCTTTATAAATTACTGAGTTTCAAGTATTCTGTTATAAGCAACAGAAAAAGACTAAGACAGCCAGGCACGGTGGCTCACACCTGTAATCCCAGCACTTTGGGAGGATGAGGCTGGCAGATCACGAGCTCAAGAGATTGAGACCATCCCAGCCAACAGAGTGAAACCCTGTCTCTACTAAAAATACAAAAATTAGCTAGGTGTGGTGGCATGTGCCTGTAGTCCCAGCTACTTAAGAGGCTGAGGCAGGAGAATTGCTTGAACCCAGGAGACAGAGGTTGCAGTGAGCTGAGATTGCACCACTGCACTCCAGCCTGATGACAGAGTGAAATTCCATATCAAAAAAAAAGGGACTGAGACACATGCTTTCTGAAATGGGAGATAAAACGGTTATACCCTTATTCATGTGTTTGTCATACATGTAAATGGCATTATATGTGTTGTGAAAAAGGTGTTCCAAATTTTAGATACTTTTTAATTACAGTAAGTTATTGTATGGATACATAGCAACAGTGAATTCTTTGATTAAGTCGTAGGGATGTGCCCTCTGCTTTAACTCCAAAGAGTGTGTTAAAGTCAGACACACATTAGTAATAACAATAGGAATAACACAGCTGTGATTCATCAATTTCATTATATACCAAGTACTTATTACATAAGGTGGCAATTAATCTTCATGACAACCCTGTGAAGTGTATTAGAATCACTATTCATAGTTTGCAGTGAAGAAATTGAGGTTCTTAAAGGCTAAATGACTTGCGCATGATCACTGTAGAGAATTTGATTTCCAAATCTGGTTCCAAAGCTTATATACTTCACCATTATACAATATTGCTTTTCAAATCATAATTAGATGACTGTTTGAGGAACATAGAATCAGAACCAGGAGAGTGAGATGAATCAAATGAGAATTGGTGGATCAGTTAAAATTCAGCACAGGAAGAAACAACCCCAGGTATTTAAAGAGCAATCAAGAAGGAACCATGATTGTTGGAAGGGCCAAAGGAGCAGGGGTCAAGGGGCTGCCACTGGACCTACCATGTCCCAGTGACTAGGAGATCATAAAGCTTGGGTAGGAAGTGGTAGCTGCTGCTCTACTTCCATAACTGCCTCTCAAAACCCATGAAGCTGGACACTAGACACAAGAACACTGAGTTATTGCTTTCACTTCCTGATACATTCCCACGACTTGCTTCCCAGGAGAAACAATGTCAGAAGGATGGCCTCCACCTCACTAGTTTCTCATGAGTATATCTAATTCAAGGAACTCACTCATGTTTAGAATCCTACCCACAAGGGAATCTGGGGAATACAGCTTTCAGCGTTCTAGGACCTCCAGCACAGAAAATCATAGAGAAGGAGTTAGGAATAAATGTCAATCCAATATAACTAGCATAAATGGTATCAGACTAAGCCTGATGTGCTCATCTCACAGCAAACCTCAGCAGCAGTACCAGTACCATCTGTAAGCTCCTGTTAAACTATAAGCTCTACAAGGACAAGAATCATTTGTCTTCTTATCAGTGAAATTCCCAGAGCCTAATATAGGTCCAACATATAATAAATGTCTCTTGAATGAAAAACTACAGAAAGATCTTGTATAGAGTGGCTAAGATGATGGCTTTTGCTGTCAGAAATATCTGGATTTGGCCCGGCATGGTGGCTCACACCAGTAATCCCAGCATTTTGGGAGGCTAAGGTGGGCAAGTCACAAGGTCAAGAGTTCAAGACCAGCCTGGCCAACATGGTGAAACCCTGTCTCTACTAAAAGTACAAAAATTAGTTGGGCATGGTGGTGCGTGCCTGTAATCCCAGCTACTCAGGAGGCTAAGGCCAGAGAAATGCTTGAACCAGGACCTGGGAGGCGGAGGTTGCAGAGCCAAGATTGCACCTCTGTACTCCAGCCTGGGCTAGATGAAACTCCATCTGAAAAAAACACATATACATGGATTCAACTGCTGGTAAGTCTCTTTATCTGAAAACTAGATAAAAATAATTGCTCTCTGAATTTTTGTGAGATTATGCATGTAAAGCACTCACTGCAATGCTCAGCGCACATAGAATTCGCTAGTGTTTGTTGATATTATTAATTGTCATTACCAAACTTTGGTGTCACTTCAAACACCAAAACATTTTATATGAGGGAAATGTGCCTTTAAACCACAATTCTTTAAATTCTTATGAGGCTGAATATTTTCTGTATTATATTGGCCATTGGGATTTGTGTGTATGTGTGATTTGCTTATTCATTTACCTAGGAGAAAATCTTCTGGATATTGGCCTAGGCAAAGAATTTATGATGAAGACCCCAACAGCAAATGCAACAAAAACAAAAATAGACAAACTGGACTTCATTCAACTAAACTTCACAGGGCAAAAGAAATAATCAACAGAGTAAATAGACAACCTGCAGAATGAGATAAAATACTTGCAAATTATGCTGCTGACAATGAAGTAATATCCAGAATCTATCTACAAGGAACAATTCAACAAGAAAAAAAAAAACATTAAAAACTGGGCAAAGGACATCAACAGACATTTCTCAAAAGGAGAAATACCGGCAGCCAACAAATACATGAAAAAAATGTTCAACATCACTGATCATCAGAGAAATACAGGCAGCCAAATTAAAACCACAATGAGATACCATCTTACACTAGTCAAAATGGCTGTTATTAAAAGTCAAAAACAACAGATGTTGGTGTGCATGTGAAGAAAAAGGAATGCTTCACCGGGTGTGGTGGCTCAGGCTTGTAATCCCAGCACTTTGGGAGACCAAGGTGAGTGGACCACTTGAGGTCAGGATTTTGAGACCAGCCTGATAAACATGGTGAAACCCCCTCTCTACTAAAAATACATAATTAGCTGGGCATGGTGGTGCACACCTGTAATCCAAGCTACTTGGGAGACTGAGGCAGGAGAATCACTTGAACCCGGGAGGTGGAGGTTGTGGTGAGCCGAGATTGCGCCATTGCCCTCCAGCCTGGGCAACAAGAGCAAAACTCTATCACAGAAAAGAAAAAGAAGAAAAGCAAAGAAGAGGGGATGTTTATACACTGTTAGAGGAAATGTGAATTAGTTCCACCTCTATAGAAAACAGTATAGAGATTTCTCAAAGAACTAAAAAAATAACCTACCATTTGACCTAGCAGTTCTATTACTGGGTATCTACCCAAAGGAAAAGAAACCATTCCATAAGAAAGGCTCAGCACTCATATGTTCATTGCAGCACTATTCCCAATTGCAAAGTCATGGAACCCACCTAAGTGTCCATCAATGGTTGACTAAATTTTTTTAATGTGGTATATAGGCACCATGGAATACTATGCAGCCATAAGAAATAATTAAATCATGCCCTTTGCAGCAGCATGGATGGAGTTGGGGGACATTATCCTAAGTAAACTAACTCAGAAACATAAAATGAAATACTGCATGTTTCCACTTATAAATGGGAGCTAAACAAGGGATACACATGGACATACAGAGGAAAATAATGGACACTGGGGACTCCAAAAGTGGGGAAGGGTGGGAGGGGGCAATGGTTGAAAAATTACCCATCAGGTACAGTGTTGATTGCTTGAGTAACAGACACATTAGAAGCCCAATCCCTGCCATTACACAACATACCCATGTAATAGACATGCACCTGTACCCCTTGACTCTAAAATAAGGTAAAAAATTTTTTTAAAAAAAATCTTCCACAAAGCACTAAAAACCTTTAACTCAAAAATTTTTTTAGGCCAGGCACAGTGGCTCATGCCTGTAATCCCAGCATTTTGGGAGCCAAAGTGGGAAGATTATTTAAGTCCAGGAGTTTGAGACCAGCCTGGGCAATGTAGTGAGACCATGTCTCTACAAAAAAAAATTTTTTTTTTAAGTTAACCAGGAATGGTGGCACATGCCTGTGGTCTCAGCTACTCAGGAGGCTGAGGTGGGAGGAGCACTTGAGCCTGGGAGGTTGAGACTGCAGTGAGCCGTGATCATGCCTTAGCACTTCAGCCTGGACGTTGTAAGACCCTGTTTCAAAAATACCCATTTTTAAAGTTAACTTGTTTTCCAGTGTAAAAATGTTAGATAGAATGTCTGTATAATTTGTTGCCAAGGCTGGGTACAGTGGCTCAAGCCTGTAATCCCAGCACTTTGGGAGGCTGAGGTGGGTGGATCACAAGGTCAGGAGTTTGAGACCAGCCTGGGCAACATGGTGAAACCTCGTCTCCACTAAAGATACAAAAAATTAGCTGGGCGCGGTGGCATGAACCGGTAATCCCAGCCACTCGGGAGGCTGAGGCAGGAGAATCGCTTGAACCCAGGAAGCAGAGGTTGCAGAGGTTGCAGTGAGCTGAGATCACACCATTGCACTGCAGCCTGGGCGACAGGGCAAGACTCCATCTCAAAAAAAAAAAAAAAAACTTTATTGCCAAAACAGGCAATTTTAAAATTGAAAACAGGTTTTAAAATAGAAAAATAGGTATATTTTCGAGAATAAAAAGGGTCATATAAATAATTAGGCTGAGACGAGGGATATAAACCGGGACTACGGTCACCTACTTACTGGAAGCTTTCTCAAATATACAGTGTGAAATAATGTTACAAGTCCATTGGAAAGGTGTCTCAATTGGTGCTATGTGCTAGATATTTGGTCACCATCTGACACCACCATGTCCCTGATTGCCACTCCCCTGAATCTTAAACTCTGCTTGGAGAAGAGTTACGTGAGACATATAATGGGAAGAGGGGCGTGGGCATCTAAGATTTCCTTTGGTTTTAGAAAAAAATAGCTGTGAGAATACAGAGAAGTTGTTTTCATTTGCTGTTTCTGTTAGTGACACCCTTCCAGGTTGGTCTCCCACCCATGGGCAGCTTTGAATGAGATCAATGGTGACCAAAACTGTTTGGATCTGAGCAGAGCTGCTTGGATTTTCACTGGATCTTTCTGCAAACATGATGTTTCATTGGTTAACTATCATTTTCTAAATCTTCAATCTTCATTTTTCAAAACTTGTCATAATACAGTTTGCCTCTAATAACAGCCATGTAAGCATGGACTTAAACTGACTTCTACTACTTAAGCAAACCTCAGTAGAAGAGGAGATAGATGATTTTTTTTTTTTTTTTTTTTTTCGAGAGAGAGTCTCGCCTTGTCGCCCAGGCTGGAGTGCAGAGGTGAGATCTCGGCTCACTGCAACCTCCGCCTCCCAGGTTCAAGTGATTCTCCTGCCTCAGCCTCAAGCGTAGCTGGAATTACGGGCACCCATCACCATGCCTGGCTAATTTTTGTATTTTTAGTAGAGACAGGGTTTCACCATGTTGGCCAGGCTGGTCTCAAACTCCTGACCTCAAATGATCCACCCATCTTGGCTTCCCAAAGTGTCAGGATTACAGGCGTGAGCCACTGTGCCCGGCCGATGAATACATTTTTATCCTCCTCCCTGATACGGTGGCTTAAATAATAAAGGTAAAGCTAAGAAACAATAAATGGGACCTCTGACTAATGTGATAGCAAACAAGCATCTCAGAATTGTAGAGCTGAATGAGATTTTAGAATTAATCTAATCCAACCCATTTGCTGCTGCTGCTTTTTTTTTTTTGTAGAGAGTCTTGCTCTGTCACCCAGGCTGGAGTGCAGTGGTGCGATCTCGGCTCACTGTAACCTCTGCCTCCCAGGTTCAAGTGATTCTCCTCCCTCAACCTCCCAAGTAGCTGGGACTACAGGCACGCGACACCACACCTAGCTAATTTTTCTTATTTTTAGTAGAGACAGTGTTTCACTGTGTAAGCCAGGATGGTCTCAATCTCATGACCTCGTGATCTGCCTGCCTTGGCCTCCCAAAGTGCTGGGATTACAGGCGTGAGCCACCGCACTCAGCCCAGCCCATTTGCTTCTGAAATGAGGACACCAAGATCAGGGTGTTAAATGATTTATCTAAGGAGGTACAGCTAGTCAAGATTAAGCTGAGACAACTACTCATGTCTGTGACTCCTCATCCAGTGGTCTTTGGACCACCACTCAGAACCACATTTTGTTATGTTGTGAGGATGAAGGACGTAATGTTTGCTTTATTAATGAGTGAACATTAATGAGTGAGATGTTTCCAGACTTGTTTCTCATTTTGATAACCAGTCAGTGCTTACAACAGAAGCACATAAAGTCCATATTGAAGACACTGAAAACAAAGACAAAAATTGTTTAATCAAAATGGAATTGCTCTACAAAACATAGAATGATTGCTTATTGTTTTGTTTCTTCTCCAGTGGAGACATTAAATTCACTTGGCCTGGATGGAGGGACAATGATGGGTTGATTGATTCACTTGTACTCTCTGTCAGAGGGACCCGAAAATTACTAAGGTAACTTGATAAATAGGAAAATTCCAAAATTATCTTCACTGAAGGCATGGTCCATTTGATCTAAGCTTTCAGAATGCAATCACAACAGTGTCACTGAGATCCTGTTTCTAAGAGGGAAGCCTGCTCTTAACACATTAGCAAATAGCCGGGCAGATTGCATTGCTTGCCAATCATGGCTGAAGCACGGTCCTGACAACCTAGCCTGGGAAAGAAAATGCTAGTGGGGCACTGTGCCAGCTGTCACCAAGCTCAGAGCAGAAGGGGTAGATGTTGAGGAAAGAGTTCTGAGAGGAGAAAAATTCACTGCAGCAGTAGTGAAGGGAGACACAATTGCACATTGAAAAGCGAAGAGCTGTTTGAATTCTACTCTATACCCCAATCCCCGCCCTCTGACAAGGGATATCTTTTTCTTGGTCATATTCTGAAACAAATGTTTCTCTCCCACAGCCCCCTCCTAATCTGCATGTTCTTCAAAAACCACCTAGGAGTCACTCTTTCTGCTCCAAAAATTGGGGGTGGAAAAGGAGTCCAATCAGAAAGAGGAAATGAAGAAAGAGGAAGTGAAAAATAAAACTGCTCAGAGAAAAATAACTTCATAGAATAATATTATCTCCATGAGGACAGGAATCTTTCTTTGGTCAGTGAATATGTCCTAAGCCATTAGAACAGTGCCTGACTGATCAAATAATTCTAATAAATATCCGTTAAATGAATAAGCAAACGTCTATGTCCTTAACTCACTAGAATGGTAAGAAATTGTTTCTCCATCATTATTAGCCTCCTTCCCCCTTCTGGGGTTTTACCAAAAATGGATCAATGTGCCCCAGGAAATAATATCTCTAATTTCCAATCTGTTCTGGTCATTCTAGCCATCCTTGTGGCCAAGGCTTCAGTAGTTGTCTGAGACCTCCAGCTGGCATTCAGAGGTTTCTCTGCCTCAGATGAAGGAGGCAGAGGAACCTTAGCTGAAGCCAGGAGCTCCAGGCCTGAAGTGTAGCAGGAGGTCGTCCCTTTGAGGCTAGGGAGCAATGCACAGCTCCTCTGGCAAACCAGGGTCATAGCCAGAGGTCATAGCCAGCCAGGTTTGGGGTAAGGACACTCTCTTTAAGCTGGAGAATCCTACCTCTTTCTCTTCTCTAAGCTTATTTCCTTAAACTTTATCCTATCTTAGGCTTTTGACTTTTGCAAACAAACATACAAAGAGTTCCAGGATGACTCTGTATTCCTCCCTGACTTGTACCTTCCCCAAAGCACTGGCACACAGAACTTGCTACGAATGGATAGTTAGAATGAAAAGTGGAAAATGAAAGTTTTTTTAAACCCATAAATATCTCAAAATATTATCCAGCCATATGGTATGGGACCAGGTGCATAAAGGTAAGGCAATGCTGAGACCTCCAGTTTATTCCACTGGCTACAACAGCAGCAAGGAAGGAGGGAAGGAGGGAAAGAGGGAGAAAGGGAGGGAGGGAGGGAGAAAGGAAAGAAAGAAAGAAACTTAGGGTATCCTTCTCTAAACTCTAACATAGAAAGGAAATGCATATCTAGTAGCATTTTTCTCTGTGTTATTATCCTCTTCCAATCAGCTTCTTAAAATTTTTTTTATAATCTCTTATAAAAAATTTTTGGATGTTAAGATGACCATCAGCTCAAAAAGCATTAAAGCCACCTCAATCAAGGGACATAGAGTAGGTTTCCCTATTATACCAACACAAATTATAAAAGAGAGTAATTGGCTGGGTGCGGTGGCTCACACCTGTAATCCCAGCACTTTGGGAGGCCAGGGCAGGCAGATCAACTGAGGTCGGGAGTTCAAGACCAGCCTGATCAACAAGGAGAAACCCTGTCTCTACTAAAAATACAAAAAATTAACCGGGCGTGGTGGCACATGCCTGTAATCCAAGCTACTTGGGAGGCTGAGGCATGAGAATTGCTTGAACAGGGGAGGCAGAGGTTGCAGTGAGCCAAGATCACGCCATTGTACTCCAGACTGGACAACAAAAGTGAAACTCTGTCTCAAAAAAAAAAAAAATAGTAATTGATCTGACTGTATTTTCCATAATTGTTGCTGTCATTGAGCTACCGTCAAGTCTCATCTAGCACCTGCTCTGACACCGCCTTCTATATCAGACTTTGCTACCTCTTCATGAGATGCTACTAAACTTAAGAGACAACACAGAGCTCAAATCCATTTTTTAAAGACTTATCATAAATTTTAATCCCAGGTAGAAATTTTCTATTTTTTATCATCCACAAAATTCTTCTCTATTAAGCACAGGTCATCAAGTAACCCTGACATAGGTACATACTATTGTAACAAGCAGGGTTTTCTGAAGTGAATAAGTAATTAAACCACCAAGTGAAGTCACATTTTCTGGTATAAAATTACTAACACACCTTTAAAAGCCAGAGAGCTGTGTGTCACCAGAAACCTCAAGTAAGAGAGATTCTCCTCTAAAGATGTTCAAATTTTCCTATGTATTAGGTACTAAATAGAAGGCACTATTTGCTGTGTATGTGACAGTATTGATTCCATGTTAGAGGAAAGCTTGCTTACTTGAATACAATTACTGCTTTGCTTGGGTTTGTTGATGATTCCCTAAAATCAGCCTCAGGAACATAGGACCTTGAACAGAGATAAAATACCAGACTAGCATCTCTGGGAAAGGGCTGACTGACCTGATAAGAATAGATTGATGGTACCTGCAGAAAGCCACAATACATTGACCAAGAAAACAGTGATTTACTGCCAACCTGAGACTGCACACATTTCACAAAAATGTTTTGATCATCATTTCTCCTAATTTCCCTTAAAAGCCAGAGGTAGTCTTTGAATGCTAGTTCACTGCCTCCCCTGGGGTTACTGGCCTCTTGAATAAAGCTACTTTCCACTAAAGCTCTTGAGTTTTTGGCTTTCAGATGACAAGTGGCCCATAAGTGAGTTTCCTTACATGTACTCAAAGAATTTCCTGCCATGCCTACTGAAATCTGGCCTGATCAAAGTGGTGGACCATATGACTGCAGATTGACCTTGTGAAGTGGCTCATGCCAGGATGGTCTCAATCTCCTGACCTCATGATCTACCTGCCTTGGCCTCCCAAAGTGCTGGGATTACAGGAGTGAACCACCGTGCCCAGCCCAGAGTGACACTTTTTTTTAGAAACACTGCAGATCAACAGGTTATGATTGCAAATTTTAAGATATTTTGAATAATAACATGAAAGAACACTATTTTCTTAAGCAGTTGGGAGTAGGTTTAATAGTCTATTGAATGAATATCTCAAAATCCTATTGAAGTCACTATTTGGCAATGAGAAACTAATTCACTGATAATTATACATGCAAAAGAACTAATTATTAAAATAAGTTTTCGTTTCATTAGATTACTTTGTAATGTTAAAAAATGGAAAAGTCTTGTAGGGAATGCTTTGGAACATGGCCCAGGTCTTGGCCCCAGGACCAAGGCACTCAATGCCCCAGCTGCTGGGAGTGTTGGTGGAGTCCTTTTGCGCACCTCTCCCTCTCCAAAAGCCTTAGCCTTTTGCTTCCTCTGGAAACATCCACATTTAATGATCAGTCAGTAAGAGAGTCTAAAGTCTGCCCTCTGGCCTTAATTCAGGATGACTCTGAAAGGAAATCCCGGCTCCAACGCGTTTATGGGATTGCCTGAGGCCTCTATTACAAATTGTTAACAGTTTAACAACCTTTTTCCTCTGCCCAACCCAGCTTCCCTCACTCCATTATAGGTGTTGTTTATAAGCACACTCCAATAATCCTCCTGCAAACCAGTCTCCCTCCAACTCAGAGTCCAGGGAATTCTAACTAAGATGGTTTTGAAAGAGGTCCTACAAATCAGACTCCGACATGGGATTTTGAAGCTAGATCACCTGTCAGCCAGCTGCCAATAAGAACCTCATCCCTGGTCAGTATTCAGAACACCTGTCCCGAGGCACGATGTGATTACTAATTGAGATGTGATTACTAATTTGAATCCACTCATGCTAAGCTGTGTCCCAACCTAGTTACCTGTATTTAAAATAAACAAATCACAGGACTTGATGTATGTACTTTATTGGACTTTTTCTTACTATAGCTTGTACAAGACTGCCATCTCCTGGAAAAGCTAATGAATATTGGGGACTGAGGTGCAATTAGAGAATCGGTACTATGAAATTGCTTGCGTCTCAGCAGCAACTCCTTAACTGTCCTGAAGTTAAACCAATTCCTAACCTTTCTCAACATCTGTGAGTAGCTTTGTGCATGAAACCGGGATTTCAAACAACTTGCGCATCACAATCTTTTTAAGTGAAAATTCAAATACAAGTAAACATTTGTGAAGCGTTACGTGCCAAAGGCTTTAATTCTTAAGTCTCACAACAGCCTTATGAGGTAGCAACTATCATAAGCAGATCCACACAGCGGATGAAGAAATTAAGCTTTAAGGAACTTAGTGAGACGACTCTGAAGTGGAATCGCCACTTGGAGCCGGAACTCGATTGCTGAAAGCGCAAGCTCGGTAACTACGTAACCGCCTCGGGCATGCGCAGAAAAACACTGACGCGCCTTCCCTAGGAGTTGTCAGCAGGTGGATGTGACGGGGCCTCTACAATCCCAGCATTCCTTTCGTGCCGCCACCAATATGGCGGCGCCTATCTTTCGGTGCTTTTACTGGGTCCGGTGGTCTGGTACTCTAAATCTTTCAGGATTCTTTCCCCTGGGGTTACGTAAGGCCCACTCGGGCGCTCACGGGTTACTGGCAGCGCAGAAGGCTCGGGGTCTGTTCAAGGACTTCTTCCCGGAGAGGGGGACGAAAATAGAGCTCCCAGAGCTCTTCGACCGTGGCACGGCGAGTTTTCCCCAAACCATTTACTGTGGTTTCGACCCCACGGCCGACTCGCTTCATGTGGGTCATCTGCTAGCGCTGCTGGGCCTGTTTCATTTGCAGCGAGCGGGCCACAACGTGATCGCGCTGGTGGGAGGCGCCACGGCGCGCCTGGGAGACCCGAGCGGCCGTACCAAGGAGCGCGAGGCGCTGGAGACAGAGAGCGTGCAAGCCAATGCGCGCGCCCTGCGCTTAGGGCTTGAGGCCCTAGCGGCAAATCACCAGCAGCTTTTCTATGATGGGCGCTCCTGGGGCAGCTTCACCGTGCTGGACAACTCGGCCTGGTACCAGAAGCAGCACCTGGTGGACTTCCTGGCGGCAGTGGGGGGTCACTTCCGCATGGGGACGCTGCTGAGCCGGCAGAGCGTGCAGATGCGGCTCAAGAGTCCCGAGGGCATGAGCTTGGCCGAGTTCTTTTACCAGGTGCTCCAGGCCTATGACTTCTATTACCTCTTCCAGCGTTATGGATGCAGGGTCCAGCTGGGCGGATCTGATCAGCTGGGCAACATCATGTCCGGATATGAGTTCATCCACAAGTAAGTGCCTTTCGAACCTGGGGAAATCTTGGGACCAAATAATTTACACACTAGTAGCCTGTGTTTCGCTCTTAGGATTGTAGGTTGCTGCCCTTCGTTCCAGCTCTTGTTGGTTTTATCACCATTAAGGTTCTATAATGGCATTAATAGCACTGGCTGATACAAACTAAAGGGCTGAATTAAGGATATTAAGAGTAAACGGTGTATGCTAAAAATTAGCTGGGCGTGGTGGCGCACCCCTGTAATCCCAGCTACTCGGGAAGCTGAGGTAGGAGAATCGCTTGAAACTGGGAGGCAGAGGTTGCAGTGAGCCGAGATCGGGCCACTTCACTCCAGCCTGGGAAACGGAGACTCCGTCTCAAAAAAACAAACAAACAAAAAAAACAGTGTATTCTAGAGCTCTGCAGGAAACAGACCACTAGTCAAGATTTATTTGGTCAGGGTCGGTCTGTTTTGCTTCCTGTAAGTCGTCCTCTCTAATTAGAGAAACTGCTTTTGTATGTTTACACCAGAACGTGACTGGACCTCCTTGAGTAGCCAGCCTCTGCTTTAGCGCTGCACCCTCCATGAAACTAGTAGTGTTAGCCCTTGGTTGGTATCTCAGAAAGTTTTTTCAACTCCAAATATTTGACAAGCAATGTGGGTCTGATAGCATTGTCTTGAGAGAGATGACATATAAGACTAGCTCATGTGCTACAGAGCAAAACACATGTTTAAAGCCGTTTAGAATATTTCCTTTAGTGTCTCTTCCTGACACCCCTTCACTGAGTTCTCCCCTTCCCACTCAGCCTTTCAAAATCTCTAGTCCATTGTTATGTAGCACTTCCCTTTGGCCTGCCTAGAACCTGCCTGGTACCACTCATTGCGATTCAGAATGAATACGGTGAGTACTGTAATAGCACATGAGAGGGACAAGAATTCAGATTTAGGAGATCAAGGAAGTTTTCCTGGAGCAAGTAACCAAAAAGAAGTCTGGAGGGTAAACAGTGGAACCTACTACCATTTGTTCTTGAGGCACATAATGAAGTTGTTCTTTACGCATAGGTTGACTGGAGAAGATGTATTTGGAATCACTGTTCCTCTGATTACAAGTACAACTGGAGCAAAGCTGGGAAAGTCTGCTGGCAACGCTATTTGGCTAAACAGAGATAAGACATCTCCATTTGAATTGTATCAATTCTTTGTCAGACAGCCAGACGATTCAGTGGAAAGGTGAGTTCTGAGTAGTAAGCTGAGAAAAATTGACACCATAAACTCATGATGTAATTTTAGCCATTGAATCTATGTACATTTTATAGTTTTTTTGTTTTTAACATAGTTTCTGTCTGCACATAAACCATTATGTCCTAGAAGACTAATGTTCACTCTGTTCTAAAGTTAAACACTTTGTTGGTTAAAGCAGAAAAACCACAGTGGGTGACTAGAAAATGTAGAGCCAACTTTTGGTCTATATCTAGCAAGTTCTTAGGATTTTATCACTTGCATATTTCTAGTTTTTTCACTCCTCTCATCATAAACTTGACTACCCTTATTTTTTCCTTTATCTCTATTTTCTCAAAATATGACTTTAAAGACCTTTTTAAGAAATGATTTTCTCCGTAATTCAAATTGCCTTAAACTCTTGGAATAATAGGAATGAGAAATAAATATACCTGCAACAAAAAGATAGTGAAAAAAGAGACACTATTGAGCAAAATAAAGACCTACATAAATGGAGAGTTAGACCATATTTGTAGTGCAAAAAGGTATCAGTTCTTTTTAGTTTTTTTTTTTGGAACAGAATCTCACTCCCATTGCCCAGGCTGGAGTGAAGTGGCACGGTCTAAGCTCACTGTAGCCTGGAATTCCCAGGCTCAGGTGCACACCACTATGCCCAGCTAGTTTTTTATATATGTTTGTTTAGTAGAGGTGAGGTTTCACCATGTTGCCCAGGCTGGTCTCAAACTCCTGGACTCAAGCAATCAACCTGCCTCAAACTCCCAAAGTCCTGGGGTTACAGGCAGGAGCCACCGCACCCAATCAAGATACCAGTTCTGGATTTGATCTACATTTAGTATAGCAGAAACCATAACTAAAATGGCTTTTTGTGGAATTGACAAGCTCATTCTAAGATTTACATAGAAATAAAAAGGGCTAAGATTGGCCAAGATGTTTTAGGAGAACAGAGTGGAAGATTAGCATGCCTTATTACAAAATGTCAGTAATTACATTTCTTTTCCTCTTTAGATTTATTCCTAGAATGTTTGATGATATAGTCCTAGGGTTTGGATGTATTGAGAATTGATCATCTGTTTTGTTGTTTTTCTGAGACAGTGTCTCACTTTGTCCCCCAGGCTGAAGTGCAGTGGCACGATCTTGGCTCATTTCAACCTCCGCCTCCTGGGTTCAAGCAATTCTCTTGTAGCTGGGACTACACGAATGCACCCCCACATCCAGCTAATTTTTGTATTTTTGTAGAGACAGGGTTTCACCATGTTAGCCAAGCTGGTCTCAAACTCCTGACCTCAAGTGAGGCACCTGCCTCAGCCTCCCAAAGTGCTGGAATTATAGGCTTGAGCTTCCACACCTGGCCTAGAGAATTGTTAAGCTTTTTGAAAATTACATTTTCTCTCTGGTTCTGGTGTATAGAAATACAATTACTTAATATATATTACCTTTAGTAACTCTGACAAACTCATTAATTCTAATAACGACCTTTAGGTTTAAAGGTACATGTTTAAATGTAAAGTTAAGAGACCAGTGGCACAGATTAGAGGATCTAGACACACACTAGCATATATGGTCTCCTTAGCTCTAACAAAGGTGGCATTGCAGTTAGGGAAGACAGTCTTCAGTGAATTGCTCCATTAGTTAGATGTTGTTGTGGGTGAAAAAAATGAAACTTAACCTTACACAGTACACAAAAGTCAATCCAGGTAGATTATAGACCTAAATCTAAAATAAAAGACAAAACAATAAACCTTTTAGATAAATAGGAAAATGCCTTTATGACTTTAAGATAGGGAGATTTTTTTTTTTTAATTGCATTTTAGGTTTTGGGGTACATGCAAAGAACATGCAAGATTGTTGCATAGGTACACACATGGCAATGTGATTTGCTGCCTTCCTTCCCATCACCTATATCTGGCATTTCTCCCCATGTACTCTCTCCCCAACTCCCCACCCCCAGCTGTCCCTCCCCTATTTCCCCCCGACAGACCCCAGTGTGTGATGCTCCCCTCCCTGTGTCCATGTGTTCTCATTGTTCAACACCCGACTCTGAGTGAGAACATGTGGTGTTTGATTTTCTGTTTTTGTGTCAGTTTGCTGAGAATGATGGTTTCCAGGTTCATCCATGTCCCTAAAAAGGGCACGAACTCATCATTTTTTATGGCTGCATAGTATTCCATGGTGTATATGTGCCACATTTTCCCTGTCCAGTCTATCATTGATGGGCATTTGGGTTGGTTCCAGGTCTTTGCTATTGTAAATAGTGCTGCAGTGAACATTTGTGTGCATGTGTCCTTATAGTAGAACGATTTATAATCCTTTGGATATATACCCAGTAATGGGATTGCTGGGTCAAATGGAATTTCTGTTTCTAGGTCCTTGAGGAATCACCACACTGTCTTCCACAATGGTTGAACTAATTTACACTCCCACAAACAGTGTGAAAGTGTTCTTATTTCTCCATATCCTCTCCAGCATCTGTTGTCTCCAGATTTTTTAATGATCGCCATTCTAACTGGCGTGAGATGGTATCTCAATGTAGTTTTGATTTGCATTTCTCTAATGACCAGTGATGATGAGCATTTTTTCATGTTTGTTGGCCTCATGTGTGTCTTCCTTTGTAAAGTGTCTGTTCATATCCCTTGCCCACTTTTGAATGGGCTTATTTGTTTTCTTCTTGAATATCTTAGTTCTTCGTAGATTCTGGATGTTAGCCCTTTTTCAGATGGGTAGGTTGCAAAAATTTTTTCCCATTCTGTTGGTTGCTGATTCACTCTAATGACTGTTTCTTTTGCTGTGCAGAAGCTGTGGAGTTTGATTAGGTCCTATTTGTCTATTTTGGCTTTTGTTGCCAATGCTTTTGGTGTTTTAGTCATGAAGTCCTTGCCTATGCGTATGTCCAAATGGTTTTGCCTAGGTTTTCTTCTGGGGTTTTTATGGTGTTAGGTCTTATGTTTAAGTCTTTAATCCATCTGGAGTTAATTTTAGTGTAAGGAGTCAGGAAGGGATCCAGTTTCTGCTTTCTGCACATGGCTAGCCAGTTTTGCCAACACAGTTTATTAAACAGGGAATCCTTTTCCCATTGCTTGTTTTTGTCAGGTTTGTCAAAGATCAGATGGTTGTAGATGTGTGGCATTGCCTCTGAGGCCTTTGTTCTGTTCCATTGGTCTATATCTCTGTTTTGGTACCAGTACCATGCTGTTTTGATTACTGTACCATTGTAGTATAGTTTGAAGTCAGGTAGCATGATGCCTTCTGCTTTGTTCTTTTTGCTTAGAATTGTCTTGGCTATGTGGGCTCTCTTTTGGTTCCATATGAAGTTTAAGGTGTTTTTTTCCAGTGCTGTGAAGAGAGTCATATATAGCTTGATGGGAATAGTGTTGAATCTGTAAATTACTTTGGGCAGTATGGCCATTTTCACAATATTGATTCTTCCTAACCATGAGCATGGAATGTTTTTTCATCTGTTTATGTCCTCTCTTACTTCCTTGAGCAGTGGTTTGTAATTCTCCTTGGAGAGGTCCTTTATAACCTTTGTCGATTGCATTCCTAGATATTCTATTCTCTTTGTAGCAATTGTGAATGGGAATTCGCTCTTGATTTGATTCTCTTTTAGTCTGTTATTGGTGTACAAGAATGCTTGTGATTTCTGCACATTGATTTTGTATCCCAAGACTTAGCTCAATTTGCTTATCAGTTTAAGGAGATTTTGGGCTGAGATGATGGGGTCTTTTAAATATACAATCATGTCAGATGACATGATTTGTCTCCATTTGTCTCAAAGACAAAAAAGATATAAAGAGTATTCAATTAGGAAAGGAGGATTGTCTCAAATAGAGACAAATAGAGACAATCCTCCTTTCCTAATTGAATACTCTTTATTTCTTTTTCTTGCCTGATTGCTCTGGCTAGAACTTCCAATACTATATTTAATAGGAGTGGTGAGTGAGGGCATCCTTGTCTAGTGCCAGATTTCAAAGGGAATGCTTCCAGTTTTTGCCCATTCAGTATGATATTGGCTGTGGTTCTGTTGTAAATAGCTTTTATTAATTTGAGATATCTTCCAATGATACCTATTTCATTGAGAGTTTTTAGCATAAAGGGCTGTTGAATTTTGTCGAAGGCCTTCTCTGTGTCTTTGAGATAATCATGTGGTTTTTGTTTTTGGTTCTGTTTATATTGTGAATTACATTTATAGATTTGCATATATTGAACCAGCCTTGCATCACTGGGATGAAGCCTACTTAATTGTGATGGATAAGTTTTTTGATGTGCTGTTGCAGTCGGTTTGCCAGTATTTTATTGAAGATTTTTACATCTATGTTCATCCTGGATATTGGTCTGAAGTTTTCTTTTTTTGTTGGGTCTCTGCTGGGTTTTGGTATCAGGATGATATTGGTCTCATAAAATGATTGGGAAGGATTCTCTCTTTTTGGACTGTTTGGAATAGTTTCAGAAGGAGTGGTACCAGCTCCTCTTTGTATGTTGGTAGAATTTGGGTGTGAACCCATCTGGACCTGGGTTTTTTTTGGTTGGTAGGCTATTAATTGCGGCCTCAGTTTTAGCCCTTGTTATTGGTCTATTCAGGGTTTCATCTTCTTCCTGGTTTAGGCTTGGGAGGGTGCAAGTGTTCAGGAATTTATCCATTTCTTCCAGGTTTACTGGTTTATGTACATAGAGCTGTTTGTAGTAATCTCTGATGGTAGTTTGTATTTCTGTGGAATTGGTGGTGATATCCCTTTTATCATTTTTGATTGCATCTATTTGATTCTTCTCTCTTTTTGTTATTATTAATCTGGCTAGTGGTCTATTTTGTTGATCTTCTCAAAAAACCAACTCCTGGATTTATTAATTTTTTGAAGGGTTTTTTGTGTCTCTGTCTCCTTCAGTTCTGCTCTGATATTAGTTATTTCTTGTCGTCTGCTAGCTTTTGAGTTTTTTTGATCTTGCGTCTCTAGCTCTTTCAATTTTGATGACAGGGTGTCGATTTTAGATCTTTCCTTGATTCTCATGTGGGCATTTATTGCTATATATTTTCCTCTAGACAGTGGTTTAAATGTGTCCCAGAGATTTTGGTACGTTGTGTATTTGTTCTTGTTGGTTTCAAAGAACATCTTTATTTCTGCCTTCATTTCTTTGTTTATCCAGTCAATATTCAAGAGCCAGTTGTTCAGTTTCCATGAAGTTGTGGAGTTCTGAATTAGTTATTAATACTTAGTTCTAATTTGATTGCACTGTGGTCTGAGAGACTGTTTGTTATGATATGCATTCATTTGCTTTGGCGGAGGAGTGATATTCTTCCAATTATGAGGTCAATTTTAGAGTAGGTGCAATGTGGTGCTGAGAGGAATGTATATTCTGTGGATTTGGGGTGGAGAGTTCTGTAAATGTCTATTAGGCTTGCTTGGTCCATATCTGAGTTCAAGTCCTGGATAGTCTTGTTAAGTTTCTGTCTCACTGATCTGTCTAATATTGACAGTGGAGTGTTAAAGGTTCCCACTATTATTGTGTGGGAATCTAAGTCTCTTTTTAGGTCATGAAGAACTTGCCTTATGTATCTGAGTGCTCCTGTATTGGGTGTATATATATTTAGGATTCAGGATAGTTAACTCTTCTTGTTGCATTGATCCTTTTACCAATATGTAATTCCCTTCTTTGTCTCTCATCCTATCTT
Organism: Cheracebus regulus; assembly: GCA_963574635.1. Taxonomy (NCBI): domain Eukaryota; kingdom Metazoa; phylum Chordata; class Mammalia; order Primates; family Pitheciidae; genus Cheracebus; species Cheracebus regulus. The sequence continues at coordinate 30,993 of CAUYQU010014230.1, read as the reverse complement.
TGTTGGTTTAAAGTCTATTTTATCAGATATTAGGATTGCAACTCCTGCTTTTTTTTTTGCTCTCTGTTTGCTTCATAAATCTTCCTCCATCCCTTTATTTTGAGCCTATGTGTGTCCTTGCACATTAGATGGGTTTCCTGGATACAGCACACCAGTGGGTCTTGACTTTTTATCCAATTTGCCATTCTGTGTCTCTTGATTGGAACATTTAGCCCATTTACATTTAAGGGTTAATATCGTTATGTGTGAATTTGATCCTGCCAGTTTGATGCTAGCTGGTTATTTGCCCATTAGTTCATACAATTTCTTCATTGTGTTGTTGCTGTTTACCATTTGGTACGTTTTTGGAGTGCCTGGTACTGGTTATTCCTTTCTATGTTCCGTGCTTCTTTCAGGAGCTCTCGTAAGGCAGGCCTAGTGGTGATGAAATCTCTCAGCAATTGCTTGTTCATAAAGGATTTTATTTCCCCTTCACTTATGAAGCTTAGGTTGGCTGAATATGAAATTCTAGGTTGAAAGTTCTTTGCTTTAAGGATGTTGAATATTGGCCCCCCACTCTCTTCTGGCTTGTGGGGTTTCTCCTGAGAGATCTGCTGTGAGTCTGATGGGCTTCCCTTTGTGGGGAACCCGAACCTTCTTTCTGGCTGCCCTTAGCCTTTTCCCCTTCATTTCAACCCTGGTGAATCTGACGATTATGTGCCTTGGGGTTGCTCTTCTTGAGGAATATCTTTGTGGTGTTCTGTGTATTTCCTGGATTTGAATGTTGGCCTGCCTTGCTAGGTTGGGGAAGTTCTCCTGGATACTATCCTGAAGAGTGTTTTCCAGCTTGGATTCATTCTGTCACATTCAGGTACACCTGTTAAATGTAGGTTAGGTGTTTTCACATAATCCCATATTTCTTGGAGGCATTGTTCATTTCTTTTCACTCTTTTTTCTCTAATTTGCCTTCTCGTTTTTTTTTTTTTTTTTTATTTGGTCGATCTTCAATCTTGATATCCTTTCTTCTGCTTTGTGAATTCGACTATTGAAACTTGTATATGCTTTGTGAAGTTCTTCTGTTGTGTTTTTCAGCTCCATCAAGTCATTTATGTTCTTCTCTAAGCTGTTTATTCTTGTTAGCATTTCATCAAACCTTTTTTCAAGGTTCTTAGTTTCTTTGCATTGGGTTAGAACATGTTCTTTTAGCTCAAGAAGTTTGTTATTATTCACCTTCTGCAGCCTGTTTCTGCCAATTTATCAGACTCATTCTCCATCCAGCTTTGTTCCCTTCCTGGTGTGGAGTTGTGATCCCTTGGAAGAGGAGAGGAGTTCTGGTTTTTGGTGTTTTCATCCTTTTTACACTGGTTTCTTCCCATCTTTGTGGATTTATCTACCTGTGTTCTTTGTAGTTGGTGACTTTTGTATGGGGTTTCTGAGTTGACATCCTTTTTTTGATGTTGAATTTACTTCTTTCTGTTGTTTCGTTTTCCTTCTAACAGTCAGGCCCCTCTGCAGGACTGCTGGAAATCTACTCCAGACCCTGCTTGCCTGGGAATGACCTGTTGGGGCTGCAGAACAGTAAGGGTTGCTGCTGGTTTCTTCTTCTGTTATCTTCATCCCAGAAGGGTACCTGCCGGATGTTATCCTGAGATTTTCTTTATGAGGTGTCTCTTTGGATATACAGAGGTCAGGGAGTTGCTTGAGAAGACAGTCAGTCCCTTATAGGAGCTCAGGTGCTGAGCTGGGAGCTCTGTTGTTCTGTTCAGAGCTTCTGTGCAGGTACATTTAAGTCTTTTGCAGCAGAACTCATAAGTGCCTTTTCCCCCAGGTGCTCTTTCCTGGGAAGGTGGGGCTTTATTTGCATGTTCTTGATGTGCTGCTGCCTTTTTTCAGATGCCCTGCCCAGCAAGTTGGTAGTCTAGCCACAGTCTGCCAGTAGAGGCATTACTGAGCTGCTGTGGGCTCTGCCCACCTGCTGTGTGAACTTCCTGTTAGAACTGCCTCAGTAATGGTCATCTGCCTCAGTAATGGCGGACTGCCTCGGTAATGGCAGACTGCCTCAGTAAAGGTGGACTGCCTCGGTAATGGCAGACTCCCTTGGTAATGGCTGATGCCCTTCCCCCCACCCAGCTGGACTGTCCTAGGTCCAGCTGTGCTTGCTGCAAAACTCTCAGTCCTGAGCATTTCAGATTTCTGGTCTTTTGGGGGTAGGAACTGCTGAGCCAGATTACCTGGCTCCTTGTTTCAGCCCCTCTTTTTTCAGGTGAATAGGTGGCTCTGTATCCCAGGCATTCCAGGTGCCTGTTGAAATGGCCACCCAGATTTGTGCGATTTTTTTTGTGTGTGGAGACTTGCAGTGCTGGCTGAAACAGCTGTGCTGGAAACTCATGGCACTTTTTAGCTTGGGAATCTCCTGGTCTGTGGGTAGGAAAAACTCGTTTGGAAATGCAGTGATGACTCACCCTCTGCATTCTTCTTGCTGGAAAATGTACTCCAGAGCTGTTCCTATTCAGCCATCCTGGATCTCTCCTTACCACTCTCAGATTCTTTATCCTTAGCACATAACTGGTATTTAATAATGATTTAATGGGTTGAGTGGTTTGATGGAAAATCTAGTTACAGTTTAGTTTCAGTCCCTCTTCTGATTGACTACAGGTCTCTCTTCCTCTTTTGTTTGCCTGTAAAAAGGGAGAAAACCAAAGTACAGGTATATTAGATCAATTCATGATAGCCTGAGATCTCTACTGTAAGTGCTCCTAATTTACATAATGAGGTTTTAAGATAAAGAATGAGAATGTTACTCAAATTCTGTTCAGGTGTTTGTGCCTGGGTGTGGTTAGCAGGTCCAATATAACTCCAAGTCAGATTTATGCCTGGGAGTTTCAGAAGCAGCCATTCTTATTATTTTCTTCCAGGAATGCTTGGTAAAACAATTTCACAAGAATGTGTACTTTAACCTCATTCAGTTTTCTGTGTTTCCCAGGAGACTTGCTCATGTCTTGCTGTTGTCCAGGGTTAAAGAGCAGGTGGGGCTGCAAGTAATCTTTGATAGTGAAACCTGGCTTCTATTCAGAAACATGAAAATCTAACCTATTTGAGGATTTGAGAGTCCATTGTTTATCAAACCCCTGAGTTCCTTAAGGCTGTGGACTCTTTGATTGGTTTGTGAGAATGTACTCACTGGCCTAAAGAACAGTCTTCCTTTTATCTTTCCAAGATTCAAGTAAACTGTGCTTAAATTTTATGGAAAGCCAAGGAGGTAGACACCACCTCATGGAGAGGTGCAGTTAGAAGTGCTTTATTGATGCCGGGTGCAGTGGCTCACACCTGTAATCCCAGCACTTTGGAAGGCTGAGGTGGGTGGATCACTTCAGGTCAGGAGTTCGAAACCAGCCTGGCCAGTGTGGTCAAACTCTGTCTCTACTAAAATACAAAAATTAGCCAGGCATAGTGGCACATGCTTGTAATCCAACTACTCAGGCGGCTGAGGCAGGAGAATTGCTTGAACTTGGGAGGTGGAGGTTGCAGTGAGCTGAGATCATCTCATTGCACTCTAGCCTGGGTGACAAGAGCAAAACTCCATGTCAAAAAAAAATAGTGTTGTACTGGTTTGCTAATAACAAAGTACTTTAGACCAGATGTTTTAAAGAACTGAAATTTATTGTCTTCTAGTGCTGGATGCTTGTCGTCCAAGATCAAGATGTTAGTAGGGTAGGTTCCTGCGCAGGCTGTGAGAGACTGTTCCATGCCTCTTGCCTAGTTTCTTGTGATTTGCTGGCAATTTTTGCAGTTCCTTGGCTTGTAGAGATTATCATCCTGATACCTGTCTTCATCCTCTCATGGTGTACTACCTGTGTACATACCTGTCTATGTCCCCATTCTTCCTTTTTATAAGGATGTTAGTCTATGTTAGGTTAGGGTTCACATGAATGACCTCATTTAACAAAATGTTCTCTGAAGAAACCCTGTTTCCAAGTAAGTTTATGCTCTGAGGTCCTGGAGGTTAGGGCTTTGACTTATTGTTTTTTGGGACATCCAGTTCTACTCATAACAAATGGTATGTGCTGGTCTGGCACACTGGCTGCAGCCCTGGAGTAAGATCTTGGAGTCCTTTGATGCTGGATTGTGGGTTATGGAGAACTCTTAGAGAGAGGATTGAAGGGAGGTGCTAGATAAATGTGTGAAGCAGAGGCTGTTTACCAATTGGTAGGACAGCATTTTAATTATCATCCCTGGGTAGAGAGATTGACTTACTTTGCAATATATTTTAGGGGTGCTGAGAGGGCCACTGCCTCATAAAATTCCTATTTGTTGATGAATACTTGAACTTATATCAACCAACTTCTACAAATTTAGAAGTTGTTGCTTATGAAGTGTTCATTTTGTGCCAGGCATAGTTCTTTCTCATCACAACTCTATGAGGAAGATGTTTTATTCTTTACAAGATGAGAAAACTAAGTAACACTGGTTAAACAACTTATCCAAGGCAACAACTAGTAAGATTTCCAGAGTCTGTGCTGCTAACCAGTATAGTAGTGTGCCTCTATGTAAATAGCAAATGTGCTAATAATAAGAGACTACAGTATTTTCACTGTTCTTGGGTTGGTCTCATGATATATTTTTAAATGATTTTGGAACAATCTGTTTCAGATTCATTTTGTAGTAATGAGGAACATAGAAGATATATAAAGCTAAGGACTGGCTCACTGGGATACAATCCATTCTCTCCTCTCCCTTTCTCTAGCAGAGGTCATAGGCCTTGGCTCTGACCATAACCATATTGATTAGGATCAGATATATGATCTAAGAAATTTTCCTGGCCTCAGCTTTTGATAATGTCTGAAATTTTAATCCTGGGGATTCATTGTACTTACAGGGGCTCTCACATAAATAGTTGATATGGTTTGCCTACACTGGGGTATTCAAGTTTGAGTACCTACTCCCTGCTGTTAGCATTTTAATTGAATCTGAGATTACTTGCTTAGATGACTCACTGTGATGAGACGCTCAAGGAGTTACATTGTTACATTGATGGTGTAGAACTTGGCTGATTGTGGCCAGGGAATCTAGGAATATAACCAACCAATTAATTAATCAATTAGTTGATGCCACCAATGTTTATTGAGCACATCTTCTGGGCCAGATATTGTGCTATATGCTGGTATAGAGCCAACCACTACCATGGCAAAAAAGAGAAGCTGAAAGGAGAAGTATATAGGGCTCTGAAAATAAACCCATGATTTTGGGAGTTTTGCCTCAGGCTAGCTGGTCTTTCTCCAATACAGTATTATTTCCCATGGATAAAGTTCCAGATAAGATGTTTCCAGGGAGAGATGACGGGTAGTGATATGTGGAATCGTGTTGCTTTGCTTCCCTTCTTTTGTCTTTTAGTTATGCTGTAGACTATGAAACGGTACCAGAATTGGAAGAGTCAAGGGTAGATAAGAACTCTCACCAATATTCATAGATCTGGAAAAGAAGTTGCTACTTCAGACAAAGAAAACTTTTGGAATTGTCTGTGATTAGAGTTTTTTGTGTTGTCATTTATTGTATCTCCTGTTAATACAGTGTCTGACACATAGGAAGCACTAATTAAATGCTTTTAACACTTTTACAATTAAATAAAATACTATTTTTCCTGTATGGGCAGATAATTGCTATGGTTTTCAAGGATGCCTGTATTTTCAATTCCTTCAATTGTAGAACCTGAAGACTTTCATTAATTAGAGACGCTGAACACACACACAAATACGAAGAAAAATGTTGTATCTCTTATCTTAACACTCATAGAACGGGTGAGGTAAAAACAAGGCTACTGTGGGTAGCAACTTACTGAACTCAATATCTGGAAAAAAAGATTCTACAAGAAGACTGGCTGACTGAATTGAAGCATGGACATACAATAGCATTAGACTTTGCTTTTTTCCTGCTATTATCTTTATGAATGACCTGTTAGAAGTTTCTAAATACAGTTAACTGTTTGAATTTTCTCAAAGTTTTTCGAAGACAGTACTTGTCAGAACCTGGATGATGAATGTGGCTTCTTTTGCACTGCTGAGTTGATGAATGGGAACTCCTGACAAATCTATACAAATGAGAACTTTCTGGAAGGTGGGCAGTGATGAAAGACAGCTGTTTTTTGCCTGTTGGTTCCAAATTGTCCTGTTTTACTGCATGCTTGGCTCTTGCATATCTCTTTCTGTGCTAGTAATGGTAGATTTTTGGTGGGGAGCGCTGGTGTTCTAAAGGATGTTCCAGCTGGGAATTTTGGGGTTAAGTATTTGTGACTGAGAGCTGGCCTTGATATATTGGTTCACCTGCTGTTACTATTTTAAGATGCTTAAAAAAGTAGTCCTTTTAATATACATTTTAAATGTTTAATACCAATATAAAGTAAGACCTGCATCTCTTATGTTGATGACACAATTACTCTACCTAGTGGTTAACTACATCAATAATGTTCATTAATAGAACTTTTATGGCAGGTTGTTAGGTTTACCAGGAGTCTCTAGTTTTCTTGCTTTATAAATATTTGAGACGCAATTATAGAGACGATTTCTCTTCCTCAAGAGAGCCAGTTTTCCCTCCCTTGATTGTATTTCTATAGTATTTTATAGTACTAAGCTGCCTGTTATGTTATCTTATTATCAACTCTTAAGCTCATTAATAATCGATGCTCCAGATGTGTGAATTGGTAGCTTAAACTAGCTATCACTATTTTCTAGAAAAGATTATTTCACTTTTGAGTATTATTACATGGAACAAACTATTTAAGGAATGTATGCACTTAAACATGAAATAATTTTATTTGAACTGTGTTTTAGGCTCCAGATTTGTTTTCCTTTGTATTTTCATTTTATTTTAGGTATGAAAGCTTGTTTACGAAATTTTATTATTGTACATTAGCATGGTTTATACTTTAAGTGCTTACAGTGTTTTGGGAATGCTTTTGCATTGCCTTTCCCCAATATCCCATTTCCATTGACATATCAAACTTGAAGTGGTTAGTTTATATTCTTTTATAGGCTATAAATTTGTAAGCCATATGAAGAATGGCTTATGTTTTTGTCTAATATTTCATAAGCCTTTGTACTTTACTCTGACCACAATTGAGTATCTTTTACAGACTTGACATGATTGCTTCCAGCCATTGTATTTTGACTTAGCTGACTCGAAGGGCGCTGAGCCTTCAATTAGGCAGAACTTGGCTCCAAGAACAATACTGCTTAATGCATTTCTATGGAAGTAGAGTCTCTGTGTACATGTTGCTCTTCTTATTAGAAGGTATAGCTGTTTGACTATCCCAACAGCTGTCATTATGATGTCTTAAAACTAAGTAAGTTTGAAACCATCTTGAATGCTTCAGAATTCATAGGACGCAGGGAAAGAGAAGATGCTGCAAAGTCTAATACCACAATTTGCCAGTTTTTTAAGCTTTGAGCCATTGGGTTTGACCAGTGTTCCTCTGAACTTGTCTGTTTAAAGAGATGGTGGGATAATTTTATGACTGAAAAGTTCTGTAATTAAATGTAGCATGAAAGAAAACTTTTAGAACTAAAGAAATTTAGAAAACTGTGTACGTTTGGGTTTAACTTACTGGGATGAAGGAACTCTTATTTTATCTGAGTAAGTATCTCTAGATAAACCTGAGAAAAGCAGAGAACTCATTCCAGTGATATGTTTTCATTTACTTCTAGAATGACAGTAAATAAGTCAGTCTGCGAAAAAATTCCAACTAGAGGCAAATTGTTAGATACGTAGAGGTTTACATAGATTCACTTTCTTGTGAACTGTTTGGGCTAATGACATGTTGGAGAAGTTGTTTAAAATTCTTTTGGCATTTACAGCTACTTTATTGAGTAATCTCTCTTCCTATTTTTAATTTTAAAATATGCAGAATTCTGTGTAATAAATTTGGAGCTGCTTTTGCTGCTATTCAAATTGAAAGACAAACTTTACAATAAAAACTTTTCCTATTAGGCAAGTAGTTTTATTGATTGGTTAATTGTCTAATTTCAAATTAGGTGTAACTATGTGTTTGGCTTACCATCATAATGTTGTATGCAGTGTAAATAATTATAGAAAGGTCTCTTCTAGACAGTGGTTTGCCAAGTACTCATGAGCTCATTGAACATATCAGGCAAAGTGTTAATTTGACTGTTTTATTTCTGTCTCTGTTATCAATGGCCTTCAAGTCTTCTGGGATCACGGTTTCATTTCTAGTCACTTGCTAATTGCCATTTGAATTATAATTTCACAAATTACAAACAGAAGATTAAGTCTCAGGCTCTAAAACCCATTTGTTTTTCTCCATGAAAAAAAAATAATTTATTTCTGTGAAAAGAGTGACATTACCTTTTACACTGATTGTAGTTTCTTAGGATAAATGAAACTGGAAGGAGTTCTGTTTTCTCATTAGGCCTTAAAACCCCTGGTTCAAAAACCGTGGCCATATTACATTCTACATTCCTTTTGCTGCTTTGCCTTGTTAAGGTTTCTGTGAAATGATTTCAAGGGCTGATTGCATTTCAGAGCATGTTTTAAATGGAAATATGAGTCCTCAAGGGAATTTGTGTTATTGCTGATGTACTTTAAAAGAGGGAAAAGGAAAGAAGGATACAAGTGAGGGGAAAGCAGATAAAAGGATCCTTTCTGTGAAGAAAGGTGCATATTTAGGTGTGCATAGGGGAAGTCGTATTAATTAACAGAGGTTTATTTTGTGGGGACTCTAAAAGGTAACTGTCAAACCATAATGCTTCATTTTCAACTACTACTTTAGTCAGAATTCTTCTGGTTGCAAATGACCGAAAACCCAATCTAAACTGGTTTGTGTTGTTAAAAGAGAGTTTATTGGTACATATGAGTCATTTGTGATATAGCCTCAACTGTGCCTGAATTCATGGCTCAAACCCCACAACCAAGAACTGGGTTCTTGGTACCCATTTATTGGATCAGCTTCTTCAATATTGGCTCTATTTTAGGACCTCACATAGTTACTAGGTGCCTGTCAGCAACTCAGAGATTTAAATCCAGGACAAAAAAAAGTTACAGTCGTTGTCCCAGTGTTCCCAGGAAATGCTCTGAGGGCCACCAGGCCGAGACTGAATTAGGTTACCTGCCTGCCCTACTCTGATCATTGCGGCCAGGATAGGTGATACTACAACTGAAAGAGGTTCACCCTCAGAAATGAGGATTGGCCCTGTCTAGATCATATTATTTGAGAGTGGGAGGGGTGGATCCTTAAGCAAAAATTAAGGCAGTTTCTAGAAGAGGGAAGGGAGGTCGGAGAGGTGACGGGCAAATGGACACCACAGATACTGTATGTGTCTCCCTCCTTGTACTGGGCATAATATTTAGACCCTGTGGTATGTTTGCATTCCCAGGCCTCCATAAAATGACTACAAAACCCAGTAACACATGAGGTATAATTCTTCAGTAGAGGAAAATTTATTCTTTTACTCTCAGGCCCAGAAAAGGCAAGGATTCATAATGGTTATCACCTTTAAACTACCATAATATGATAATACCCAGTAAAAAAGTGAATCATCTCCAAGTATTTTATATTAAACATGCAGATTGAATTCAAAGATGCTCTGGAGTTTATCTAAAACAGTGTTACATAAATTTTTAGAATCTGGTAAAAAGCTGTCAACACTGTCTAGAAAATGTACATGGACACATACAAGATATGATGTGTAATTTGAGAATTTAGCAGTCCCAGCCCCTTAACTCCTGATGTAGTTCAATCACTCATCCAAAGCTTGAATACCTTCTGTAATACCCTAGTGGAAAGTGGTTCCAGTCTAGATTTGGAATCTCCTGGCCATGCACTCAAATTTGGCCCTAAAAACTCGAGGCACAATGGCTGTCTTTTGTCTACTCGTCACCTCAGGAGCTTCTCAGGGCTTTGCTTCTCATCTTTTAGTTTAAAATCAATTTCTTCCTTTCTTTGTTTTAAAACAGGGTTTCTTTCTTCTATGTCTGTTTCTTTAGGGTGGATTTCTCTTTTCTTCTCTCTTGGAGAGATGACTCTTTGGGACAATTTGATAAACTTTCTGATTATGATTTCTGTTAAAGTGCTGCTGCCGCTGGATGTATCCTTTGAGGTAAATACCAGAGGGGCATGCTTGTACACTATGTAGCCTTTGGGGGAGGTTCGAGCCCTATCTAGCCCTTTTAGACTTCTAGAGCTATCTTAGTTCAGGCTGCTATTACAAAATACCATAGACTTAAAGGTGGCTTCAACAGCAGCCATTTATTTCTCACAGTTCTGCAGGCTGGGAATTTTCAGGGGACACAAACATTTAGCCTATTGCAAGGGTCTTGAGATTCAGCACTTATCTCTGAGAAGGGATTTGGCATCCACCGGCAGAGAACTCATTGCCACTAGAAGGTGGCAACACCGTGTCTAGGCTGCTCTTTAGTTCTTGCTTATATTGAACCCAAATCTGTTCTTTTGTAGTTTCTGCCCTTTGGTGGTAGTCCTACCTCTTGGAACAACACGGAGAAAACACAAGGCTACACATGAGATGTAGCAAGGCATATTTACAGTCCATCTGTTCTCCTGGCAGCTATGCCTCCAGTGTTGAGGAGGGTCTCCCCCTGAATCATACCTGAGAGTTCTCCTACCTAGTGGTCTTTTTGATGAAAACACCCAAGGCTCTGATACAGGGGAAACATTACCCTTTTTAGTGGTCACATCCACAATTCTCTTTTCTGTCTATCCAGACCAGTGCTTCTGGAATGGGAGTTCAGTTTGAAGTTGGTCTCTTAATTCCTAGTAATCTACTTGCAAATTATATTGGTGGGTGAGGGAGCTAGGTGTTAGAATTCTGTGGGGTCAGTGCTTACTGTCTGCTTGATATGAAGAGGTTTTATTTTTACTTTAAAAGGTGGAGCGGATAGACTTTCCAGCATGCATTAGTCCTTTTTAAGCACCATCTGCTCTGCAATCAGTAGATAAGTGAAGGACCATGGATGTCAGCTGCCAGCATTTTTCAGTCTCTTGCTCTTTGTTTCCCGGAAAGATTGTCTTTGTGCCAGTGGTGTGGGCTTCTTTGAGTATGTAAACTGTCATGCTACTTAGCCGCCCTGGCAGGAAAGCCACTGGCAGCAGCGTTTCAGCTGGCCTCTAAACTGGACAGGAGAGAAAGCTCAGGGGCAGCTCATGCCTGACTGTGACTAGGACATTCCTTTCAGTCTTTCATAAACACAGGATTTCAGCTTTTGCACTGGAACTAGCTTGCTGTAGGAATCCTTTGAGCATATAAGCAGGATTGACATGGTGTAGGCATGGCAGCCTTGGTGGCTTGTTAAGCCTGTGTCCCAGTCAGCATATTTAAAATCACCCCCTCTCCCAGCAGCAGGTGCTAACACCCAGAGGGAGTGGTGTGAGCTAGGAAACAGCCCAGGAGGAGTTATGAGTGGAGCTAGAGGAAGTTAGCTCACAGAAGACTCCACAGGAAATAAGGGAAGAGGAAAGGCAATATGACAGAAAGAAATTCTATGGCAGTAGTGAAACCATTGTGTAGTGAATTTGGTGATGCACAAACATCTTTGTTAACGCAGAACTGCTGACTGGGGGAAAGCACCACACCACTAACTTGACCAAGTAGTTTGTAGCTCCCTTGCTCGGACAGATAAAGCTTACATAAACATGGTCAGAGTTTTACATCAATGCAAGCTGTGCAGTGGCTCATGCTTGTAATCCCAGCACTTTGGAAGGCCAAGGTGGGCAGATCACAAGGTCAGGAGTTCAAGACCAGCTTGACCAATATGGTGAAACCCTGTCTCTACTAAACATATAAAAATTAGCCAGGCATAGTGGCGTGTGCCTGTAATCCCAGCTACTTGGGAGGCTGAGGCAGGAGAATTGCTTGAACCCAGGGGGCAGAGGTAGCAGTGAGCCAAGATCACAACACTGCACTCCAGCCTGGGTGACAGTGAGACTCTGTATCAAAAAAAAAACAAAAAAACAAAACTTACATAAATGTGGTCAGAGTTTTATATCCGTGCAAATTATTAATGTTTTCTCAGATCCGGCCTGCTCTCTGATTTTACCTCAAATAAAACTAGGACAAATGCTAGGAGAAATCCCATTAAGGAGATTCTGGCTTATCCAGAGCAGCCTCAAGGGTAGTCACGCAAATGGATTTTCAGGGCAAGTGGAGCAGACTTGCTGTCATCCCTCCTCATCACCAGTTTATCTTTCTCTGCCCCAGGAAAGGGCAGGAAATGGGCAGGGCTGGTTGGGCTAGCTAACCCTACCCCAGTTCCCAAGCCAACGGAGACTTAGGATGCACATTCATAGTTTCACCATGCACCTTGCCTCTTGCCTTTTCCCCTTTATCCTTTTCTTCTGTCACCTACAAATATTTACTAAGCACCTCTTAGGTGTCAGGAATTACGTTTGGTGTTAGGGAGCCAAAGGTAACACAGATGCAATTCCTGCCTTCACGGATCTTATAGCTGAGAGAAAAGGAGAATGAAATAATCATAAATATATGTATGGTTATAAAACTGGATAAATACCAGGAAGGAAAGGTATAAGATGCCATATGAGTGTCTAACAAGGGAGCATGTCTGAATTTGGGGGTTTAAGGAATGCTTCTATGAGGAAACAGCATTTGATCTGAGGTTTGAAGAATGGATATGAGTTACTAGTTGGTTGAGAGTGGGGGAGGAATATTTTGGGTGGATTCCCTGTGTCTATGAAGGTTGTATGGAGGAAGTATGTCATGTTTGAAGATCTGTAAAGACTGTAAGATTGAGAGAATAATTTGAAATGAGTCTAGTAAGATAGGAAGGATCAGTCCATGTAGGGCCATGCTAAGAATTTGGTCTTTATAACAATGGGAAGCCCGTGACATGTTTTAAGAAGTGGGAAAGGGGTTTTGGGTGGGGATATGACCTGGTCAGGTTTATATTTCAGTATGCAGAGTGGAACGGGCTGGGTGAGGCTACTGTTGACATAGGGAGAGAGGCTGGGAAGCTGCCGTGGCTGTCTTGGGGAGGTGATGGTTGCCTGGACTCGAGTGGGAGCAGCAGGTATAGAAGTGGATAGTTCCAACAGTATTTAGAAGGTAAAATTGGCAGGACTTGGTGATGAACTGAGCATAAGCGAGGAGGGAGGGAGAGAGGAGCAGTTAATTGAAAGATGCAGAATGACTTCTACATCGTTGGCTGGCAGAACTAGATGGCTGCTGGGATCACTCACTGATAAAAGAAAATGAAAGGAGGGATAGAGCTTGTTGGGAGTGTAAAGTCATGAGTTGTTTTTAGACATGTTGAATTTGAGAGAACCTTGCAATATTTTTTCCTCCATTAAGCTGGAATTTGAAATGAATTCACAGCACAGATGAGAAATCTTGACTAAGCCACAGTATTCATATCCTGACAAGTCTATGCTCTGAATCCTTACCTCCTATTCTGATCTAAGCAGTCATATTTTTGGGCTTCGGGGTCAGCCAGACCTGAGTTCCACAGCTGTCTATGATGTGGACAACCTATATTTATAAAACTTGGTCTTCTCTCCTACAAAATGAAAGACTCATTGGGATACAGTGTGTTGTTAAATCATGTGGTAAAGTCCTGCCACACTGTGAAGTAATGATTTCTCAGGAGAAGAATTTGAATGCTTCGTTTAGGAGAAGTTTGGGGGCATATTTATAGTTCTACTTAGCTCAGAGTTGCTAAGGAGAAATATATCTGTGAACGTTTCTCCATGTCCTTCCTCAGTACACAGGGATACGTGATTTTGTGCTGCTCAGGAAAATAACATGCCATGATGTATTGGAACCTGTCCACCTGCTCATTTAGCACCTTCTCAAAGACAGACAGTTTAGTTCTAGTAGGGCCCCTTCCTATATTATTTTGTTTTAATTTACTTTTCTTTCCCCCAAAGTTGCATTTTAAAAACATATACTTTGGTTCTTCATTTTACTTTACCTTCATTTTATTTCGTCAGTTTCAATATTCACCTTTTCAAATCAGTGTTGATAGTGCATGGACCGCCTAGCACAAGGCCTAGTATGTGGTAGCTACTCAGTATTCACCAGTTCCCTTCTCAGCAGAAGCATATGTCTTGCATTTACAATGACTTTCTCTAAGGGCCTAATTGCTCACAACTGACCAAGCAGCTAAGTTACCATGATGAGACTCTGCTTAGAAGTTGGGATCCCTTGAAAGTATATCAGAAAGAGGCATTTTTGATAAGTCAATTAAGATGAGAATTGGCTGTTGAATTTAGCAATATATTTGTGACCTTGATAAGAGAAATTTTGGTAGAGTGATCAAACAAAGCCTGATTAGAGTGAGCTTAAAACAATGAGTGAAGAATGAATTAGTAAGTAGAGAAAACTCTTAGAAAAAAAAGAAGCTGGGATCGCTAAGTCCAGCCTCTGGCTCCTCAGTGAACGCTCAGGCTTCAGAGATACAGATTTTCAAGGCTTCAGGAAATAAAACGATGGGTTTATGGGGGATTTTATTGTGTTCCTCTTGGAAGATTGGCTTTGGCCATTCTTTATGAATATGGGATCCAGACAAGTCTTTTGCCCTAGGAAATTTCTCCTGTCATTATGTAACTACTAATATTGAATGCTGAACTCACCTCTGGTCACTCAATAAATAATACTGATGCAACAGTAAAATTCTATTCTTGTCAAATTTAGTTTTATTTTTTACATATGTTATTAGTACTAGAAAAGTTGACATGGGTGTAGCTTTCTCATACTTATCAACGGGAAAGTACTAAATTATAAATTTTCATTTAAATATTGCTAATTGGATAGCTCATACATAGCATTTTAATGATTTCTAGGAGAGCTTAAGGCAACTTTTTTCTTGCATATTGATTTTGGAGAGCAGGGGGTCAGCAGGGAGATATGAAATAAGTAATTCAAATACATTTAGCAAATAATTTACTGAACATTAGTTTTATGATACTACTCTTGCCCTTTTCCATGAATGTTAGAAAATACGTTATTCCATAGGAATTTTTATGTAATGCTTGCCATTCAGTCTCAAAGCAAATAGGAAATTTGCTTGTAGTTTTGTGCTCATCAGAATTATTTTTCAACCAGAAGGATTTTCTGAAATCAGAGTTTGGCCTTTTTAGTCTGTGTGATTTGCAGGTAGTGGAACTTGCTCAGTGTTTCTTCAAATCCTTCCCTAATGGCTGATCCTCACACAGCACCCATATGTCAATGTATTTCTGAGTGAGGGCTTTACAAAAAGGTGGCTGCAAAAGTTTTCTTTTTATACCAATCTAAACATCAGCTTCTGCTAAATGCAAATGTTATGCACATGATTGGAGTGATATCATTTTATTAAAAGTCTTCTCATAATCTACCTCCAAAAGGCCTTCTGTTTCTATTATGGCTAGGTTATTGATGCTAAATAGTTCAGCAAATTGGGTTGTTGAAGCGCATCTGCCATGCATTATTCATTAAGTACGTCTTTCACAAATCATAGCTGTCTGTTGCCTAATCCTCAAGTCCCAGCAGTACTACTTCTTGGGGAATCTGCTTCTTTTTTGAGCCAAGAAATGGAGTCACAGGCCTATCTGTCAAGGCAACACTTGGTTACACTGTTGTCTTCAAAATGTAGTGCATAATGGGGAAAAGGTTTAATTAATGTTCTATAGTAATGTGTCTGTTTATAAAGAAATAATGTACTATAAAATTAAGCAACGTATAGTGAATGTACCTCCTAATGGCAAGGCTGGCATTTTAAGTGATCAGTAAATCACTTAAATATTAGGACTTTCTTGAACAAGGGTAATAAAAGGAGACATTTGGAAATGGTAGATACCGGTACATACAATTATCGACTAAATAAAACATTTTTATTGTGACCACAGTGTTAATCACATTGTAGAACAGCCTGATGAGGAAATGTGAGAAATTGTATATGAATTTTGTCATTTCTGACATGATTAGCTTCTACATTAGAATGTAAGTCCCAAATATTTAAACCAGGATATGGCTTTCCTCAGAGGATGGCCCTGCTTTAGTTTCCTGAGGCTGAAAGATTATTTCTAAAACTGCTAAAGCTGCTTCTTCCCATGATTAAACTCTTCCTTATTTGGATCAAGGTATGTAGGCATGTGGCTTTTCTCAGCGCCTTACCTCTGGGTTGTCTTTTCAGTGCCCGAGGCGGAACTCTATTCTTAGGCCTTTGCTGCTCCTCTCACATTGATGGGGGCTTTTCTACTTCTGGCATCTGCAGACACCATCAGTCCTGCATGGTCCCACTGGCCTATTTCTTCAGTAGGTGATGTCCCTTTGCTTAGAATGAAAGAAGTCTGAGGGCTGACCAATAAGACTTAATGTTGTCAAGTTGTCCCCTGGAACTTTTTAATGTTGTCTCTGTGCCCTGCCTTCCTTTGATCATGGAGGTCACACCCAAGCAAACAGAATTGAACAGGGGGCTGGATTGTTCCCCTTCAAGAGTTCAACCTTTCCCACTTAACTCCTCTATTCTGGCATAATACAATATGATCATCAAAATTTTCTACTTTAAATCTTCTAATATCATGCTCCCGAATCATCATGTTTCATCCCTGACCCCTCACTATTTTTTTCTTTTAAAGAAAACTTTTAAAAGAGCAAGTCGACACATAGTTACATTAAATACTATTTAATACAAACAATTTGACATCTGCAGTCTTTGCATATTGTGTATGATTAAGAGTATTCTTTAAAATGGAAATTGTATCTGAAGTGTTAAACGATAATGCCTTTAAAATGCTTTAGAAAGCATCCATTTATAGTTAATCTTTTACAAGGCTAATATATGTAAGATAGACTGTCTGTGGAGGGTTTTGTAAAACAAAATTGTAAATTCCAAGATATTGTGCTTAATGGGTTGTGGTGTCAGAATCCCAGACCTCTACTGATGAAAATTTGGCAGGTTGGGAAGTAAGATGAGAATTTAATGAACAAAATCTAATCTAAAAGATGGAAATGCTGTTACTCTTAAATACAGATAAATTAATGGGCTGGAAAAGACACAGATAGTTTCTACAGTGGCACAGAGTGATTTCTGTAAAGGAAAGAACTGGGGCTGGTTGGTTGCAATGTGTATCAATGTGTTGATGGCCAGGGCTGAGCTTAGCCAGTGGTAATTATGAATGGGTTGTTATCCCCACACCGGATCCCTTGGTTTATTTCGTATTGGTTTTCCAGAGCTCTGCTGGGGTGAGGGTAGAAGTTGGGGGCTGTTTTAAATTGGTTTAAATGCTTCTGGATGTTTTGTTTCTTTAATTTTATAAAGCATCATGTAACCATAAACTTTTTCACTATGACCTTGAATAATAAGGACATAACCACTGTTTTATAAGATAGAAACTCAAAGATTTTAATGAATGGGAAAAGCTTCTCTTACAATCAGTTCATTTTCTGCTCTAAATTCTTATCCAGTTTTTCTTCTAGTATAAGTCAACAGAATCTCTGAGAAATATCCCTTGCTAGAATTTAGTTATGAACCAAAGCCAGTTGCTAGGGCAACCAGGCCAGAGGCAGTTAATTAATTAACCTCTTTTACTGTGTGCAGATAAAGCCACTGAGTCCTGGCTAGAAAGTAAATGGGCAAGGTCAGGGTGCTTTCATGCTCTCCAGGGTGGTGAAGAACAGCCTTGCCTTAACCCTATTCCTGTTCTTTTCCACCTCCATTTCCCAGCAGGAAGTTGGTGGCTTTTGTTTTGAAGTCAACAGGGGAGAAAGATGAAGAAGCAAGGCATGAACTCAGGAAGCTTATGGAGAAAAGATTCTTAAAGGGAATAAAATAAAACTATGAAGCTGAGAGATAAGCTATTGGTTAATGCTTAGGTGGCAGGGCCCTGTTCTCTTTCTCTTTCTCTGATTCATTCATTCTCTCTCTCTCTCTCTCTCCCCTCTGTGTGTGTGTGTGTTGGGTGATGAGTGAGAGCTATGAAATATCTGAGTGGCTAAGAGATAATTCCAAGTCTGTCAGTGAAGAATACATGCCGTGGTGGTGTCAAGGAGGTCTGGGTTTCTAAAGAATCACAAACAAGGCCCCAGAGAGCTAGTGACAGAGTGTGTTTGCTTGTGACTGCCATTCTACAGGTGACTCATTATATGGTAAGTGGTGGGCAGTGGGTGACTCTGTGCCTACAGTGCTGATTGTCACCAGAATAACGTCAGAGGGAGTGATGGTGATGGTCAACCATAGGGTGGAGTAGGTGGTCTCCTGGTCATATTCCCTCAGCATCAACAGTAGACCCTGTGGTAGCTTCATAGACCAGAGGTGTATCTGCTTTAGAGAGATAGCTATAGTGATGGCCCTCTTTATTCATGCAGAAACAGCTATCTATGGACAAAAGTGCCTTTGGGTGAGCTTTGGGATATAGGTAGGAGGTTGTGAAAGCTTGGTGGAACCCAAGATCTAGGAGAGCCATTTTGAGAGGACAGACTGGGGTCCATATCTGGATCTCGAGTCCATACTCAGAAACATACCCAGCTCACTGCGGACTTAGATGCAGCTCCATTTGGCCTTGGTCCTGCCTCCAGAGCCATCTGCCAAGATCCTGGGGAGGAGTGATGACCATTCATGCCTTAGGTGACAGGTCAATCAACCTCAGCCTCAGCTGTACACCCTGACATTGTCCTGTAATTTGGCTCTAACCCCTCTTAACTGGGTCTGAAAGCAGTTCTGCCCACTCAGGGACCTGGTAGGAGATATACCTATCCATGCCTTTGTAGGCAGGCCAGTTGATCTGGATCTCACCGCAGATCCTGACATGGCCCTGCAGCTCAACTCCAGCACCTCTCAGCTGCAGCCTGAGAGCAGTTCTGACTACCTGTAGACTTGGAGGGAGACATTCAAGCCCATGCCCCCAGGGGCAGGTTTGAAGACATTGGTCTCTGCTGTGGATGCTGAACCATCTCTATGACTGAGTTCCAGGCCCTGTCAGCCATGGCATGGGACCAGCACTATCTGACAAGGGACCCACCCAGTCACTCTGTGGAAGTTCTCCCAGGGACACCTGGAGGAAGCCGCACCCATCTGCATACCTTGTAACAGGCCTGTCATCTGCAAACCCTGAAGCAGACCCACATCTTGGCACCAGCCCTACTGACCAAATCCTGAAGGCAATTCAGTCTACCCAGCAACTGCAAAGGATTCATGCCTGCTTGATGCCCTGGTAACTGGGAACCCAGCAGCAGTCATATGACCCAGCTCCAACCCCAATTTACCATGATTCTGGCAATCCTATCAGACCAGCGACCCAACAGGAGAAGATCTTTACCTGCTGAAAGTGTGTATTGAGACAGGAATAAGTATTTGCGCCTTTAAATGCACAGACATCAATGCAAGGCTACACAAATAATGAAGAATCAGGCAAATAGGGGGAAATAGTAAAGCGTTAGTGACTGACCCCAGAAATAGAGATCTATGAATTGCCTGAAAAACAATTTAATATTAAATAAGTTCTGTGGGATGCAAGCGAACAAAGATAGAAAACTAAAAAAATCAAGGAAACAGTGTATGAACAAATGAGAAGTTTAATGTAAATCAAAACAATAAAAAAGAACCAAGTGAAAATACTGAAGCTGAAGAATACAGATGCTTCCTGATATACAATAGGGTTATGTCATGATAGAACCATTGTAAGTTGAAAATATCATAAGTCAAAAATGCATTCAATCCACCTAATCTATCAGATGTCATAAATTAGCCTAACCTATCTTAAATATGCCTACAGTTGCCCTAAAGGACATTAGCCTACGATTGGGCAAAATCATTTGGCAACACAGTACACTGTAGGGGTATTGGTTGTTTACCCTCATGATCATGTGGCTAAATGGAAGCTATGGCTTGCTGCTACTGCCCAGCATTGTAAGAGGGTATTGTATCACTTTCTACTGAATGCCTATCACTTTTGCACCATCATAAAGTAAAAAAAATCATAAGTCAAACCTTCATAAGTTGAGTACAATCTGTAAAATGATAGAACTGAAAAAATAGAAAACTTGAAAAGAAGAATTGAAAGAATTGGCTACCTCAAAGATGGGTCCTTTAATACTAGTCAATTGGAGAAACAGAAAAAAGAATGCAAAAGAGTGAAGAAAGCATATGAGTGAAGAAAGTATCATCAAGCAAATGAGAATAGGAATTATGGGATTTTCAGAAGGAACACAGAGGAAAAGATAGAAATGTTACTTTAAAAAATACTGGCTGAAAACTTTCCAAATATTGGAAGGGATATGGACTTCCAGATTCATGTGTTCAAAAAAATCCTAAAAACCTTAAAGTACTCTAAGACATACTGTAATCAAATTGTGAAAATTTAAAGACAGTGAATCTTGAAAGCAAGAGAAAAGAGATACTAAGGAACTCCCAAAAGGCTACCAGATTTTTCAGCAGAAACTTCGCAAACCAGGATGAAGTGCTAAAAGAAGAAAAACCTACAAAACAGTAATACTGTACCCAGCAAAGCTGTCCTTCACAAATGAAAGATAAAGATATTTCTAGACTAACAAAAGCTGAGGGAATGTCATCATCACCTGCCATACAAGAAATGCTAAGGGTGTTCTTTGAGTTGAAACAAAGGATGCTAAGTCACAACATGAAAACATAAGAAAGTATAAAACCCACTGGTAAAGTAAGTGTATAGTCAAATTCAGATGCTCTAAAACTATAATAGGGATGTACAAATCACTTTTAATTCTAGTGTAAAAGTTAAAAGACAAAAGTATTAAAATAACGATAGGTACAAGAATTCGTGAATATGCAATATAAAAAGATGTAAAGTTTGACGTCAATAGCGTATAATGTGTCAGGGAAGGGAATAATGAAAGCACAGGGTTTCTGTATGTGCTTGAAGTTGTTTTCAGCTTAAAATAGAATGCTGTAACTACAAGGTATTTTATGTAAGGCTCATGACAATCTCTAGTTACACCCAAAGAATAAAACCTCTAGTAGGTGCACAAAAGATAAAGAGAAGGAATCAAAGCATACCACTAAAAACAAATAAGCAACAAATCACAAAGGAAGACTGTAAGAGAGAAAAAAGGTACAAAGGAACTATAAAATAGTCAGAAAAAACAAAATGGCAATAGTTAAGTCCTTCCCTATTAATAGTTAATTTAAATGTGTAGATGAATTATTTTCCTGATCAAAAGAACAGAGTTAATACAACTATCATATAATCAGGCAATACTCCTACTGGGTATATATCCCAAGAAAGGGAAGCCAGTGTATTGAGATATCTGCGCTTTCATGGTCATTATATTATAGCATTACTAACAGTAGCCAAATACAGAATCAACTTTTGTCCATCAACAGATGACTGTATAACAAAAATATGGTATATATACACAATAGAATATCATAAGCCTTAAAAATGAATAAAATACTCATTTGTGACAACATAGATGAACCTGGATAACATCATCAACATAGATAATATCATCAACATAGATGACATTATGTTGAGTGAAATAAGCCAGGCACAGAAAGACAAATACTACATGATATCACTTACACGTACAATCTTATAATGTTAAAGTCACATAAGCAGAGAGCAGAATGGTGGTTACCAGGGGCTAGGAGGATGTATATAAGTTTACAAAGTTTCAATTCGAAGGAATAGTTTCTGGAGATCTATTGTACATCATGATAACTACAGTTAATACATGTTTTGTATACTTGATTGCTAAGATAACAGATTTTTTTTTTTGGTGTTTTGAAAAGACAGATTTTGGGTTTATTTTCATTTTTTTAAATTGCACTTTAGATTCTGGGGTACATGTGCAGATCATGCAGGATTGTTGCATAGGTATATACATGATAAAGTGGTTTAGCTTTATTTTTTAATTTATCAATTAAAAAGAAGACACAAACGTGGCAAAACGGATGCTACGATATGGATGTTTGTCACTACCAAACCTCATGTTAAAATTTAATACCACTTGTTGGGAGGCGAGGCCTAATGGGAGGTGTTTGAGTCATGGGAGCCGATCTCTCATGAGTATATCAGGGTCCTCCTTTGGGAGTGAGTAAGTTCTCACTGTATTAGTTCCCAAGAGAGCTGGTTGTTAAAAAGAAACTGACCCTTCACCCCTCTCTGTGTGATCTCTGCATACGCCAGTTCCCCTTTACCTTCCGCTATGTGTGGAGGTGGCCTGAGGCCCTCACCAGGTAAAGACACCTCATCTTAGATTTTGTAGACATCCAGAATTGTGAGCCAAATAAACCTTTTTAATTACCCAGCCTCAGATATTCCTTTATAGCAACACAAAATGGACTAAGTGAATAATTACAATAAAAAGATCCAACAATATGTTGTCCACAAAACCCACTTAGGCCTTAAGGACACATATAGGCTGACAGAAAAAAGGAATAAAAAAAGAAATTCTGTAGATATGGTAACCAAAAGAGCATATACATTGTGAAATGATTAAGTCAAGCTTGTTAACATATTCATCATCTCACATACTTATCATTTTTTTGGTGGTGAGAACATTTAAGATCTAGTTTCTTAGCAATTTTCAAGTATACAATGCATTATTATTACATATGATGATTTTATTTCCATCATCTATATACCCAAAGTGGAACTGCTGGAACAAATTGTTCTACTTTGACTTTTTTGAGGAACTTCCATGCTGTTTTTATAATGGTTATCCCAATTTACTTTCCCACAAACAGTGGATTAGGGTTCACTTTTCTTCACATCCTTGCTAATACTTGTCATCTTTTGTCTTTTTGCTAATAGCCATTCTAACATGTATGAGGTGATATCTCACTGTAGCTTAATTTGAATTTCACTGATGATTACTGATGTTGAGCATTTTTTTCATATACTTGTTGTCCATCTGTACTTCTTTGGAAAAATATCTATTCATTTTAAATAGGTTGCTTTGTTGTTATGTCATGTGTATATATTAATATATTCAGGATATTAACCCCTTATGATCTATATGGTTTGAATGTATTTCCTCTCATTCTGCAAGTGGTCTTTTCATTCTGTTGTTTCCTTTGCTGTGCAAAAGATTTTTAGAATAAAAATAAAAGATGTAATTTTATTAGTTGATATTCGTTTTAAAAAATTTGCCTGGGCTTTTTGGGTCATATAACAAAACAAACAAACAAACAAACAAAAACAACAGTTAGTCCCTAATCCAGTGCCAAGAAGCTTTATCAGCTATGTTTGCTTACAGTAGTTCTACAGTTCGAGGTCTTGTGTTTAAGTCTTTATTCATTTTGAGTTGTATTTTGTACATAATGTGAAATAAGAATTCAATTTCATTCTTCTTCATGTGGACATCTAGTCTTTCCAACACCATTTATTGAGGAGACTGTCCTTTTCCCATTGTGTATTATTGGTATATTTGTTGATCTACAAATGTGTGGATTTATTTCTAAACTATCTCTTTTTAAATTTCTTTGTAAAAATTTTTATTATTATACTTTAAGTTCTGGGATACATTTGTAGAATGCACACATTTGTTACATAGGCATTCATGTGCCATGGTAGTTTGCTGAACCCATCAACCAGTCATCTACATTAGATATTTCTTCTAATGCTATCCCTCCACCCCCAACACCCAGCAGACTCTGGTTTGTGATGTTCTGCTCCATTTGCCCATATGCTCTCATTGTTCAACTCCCACTTACGAGTGACAATACGCAGTGTTGTGCTTTCTGTTCCTGTGTTAGTTTGCTGAGAATGATGGTTTCCAGATTCATCCATGTCCCTGCAAATGACATAAACTCATTCTTTTTTATGGCTGCATAGTATTCCATGGTGTATATGTACCACATTTTCTTTATCCAGTCTATTGTTGATGGGCATTTGGGTTGGTTCCAAGTTTTTGCTGTTGTGAATAGTGCTGCAATAAACATACATGTGCATGTGTTTTTATAGTAGAATGGTTTATAATCCTTTGGATATATACTCAGTAATGGGATTGCTAGGTCAAATGGTATTTCTAGTTCTAGATCCTTGAAAAATTACCACACTGTCTTCCACAATGGTTGAACTAATTTACACTCCCACCAACAGTGTAAAAGTGTCCTATTTCTCCACATTGTCTCCAGCCTCTGTTGTTTTCTGATATTTTAATGATCGCCATTCTAACTGGAGTGAGATAGTATCTCACCGTGGTTTTGATTTGCGTTTCTCTAATGACCAGTGACAATGAGCTTTTCTTCATATGTTTGTTGGCTGTATAAATGTCTTTTGAGAAGTGTCTTTTCATATCCTTCACCCACTTTTTGTTAGGGTTGTTTTTTTCTTGTAAATTTGTTCAACTTCCTCGTAGATTCTGAATAGTAGCCCTTTGTCAGATGGGTAGATTGCAAAATTTTTCTCCCATTCTGTAGGTTGCATGTTTGCTTGGAAGATAGTTTCTTTTGCTGTGCAGAAGCTCTTTAGTTTAATTAGATTCCATTTGTCTATTTTGGCTTTTGTTGCCATTGCTTTTGGTGTTTTAGTCATGCAGTCTTTGCCCATGCCTATATCCTAAATGGTATTGCCTAGGTTTTCTTCTGGGAATTTTATGGTTCTAGGTCTTATGTTTAAATCTTTAATCCATCTTGAGCTAATTTTTGTAGGGTATAAGGAAGGTGTCCAGTTTCAGTTTTCCGCATATGGCTAGCCAGTTTTATCAACACCATTTATTAAATAGGGACTCCTTTCCCCTTTGCTTGTTTTTGTCGGGTTTGTTAAAATCAGATAGTTGTAAATGTGTGGTGTTGTTTCTGAGGCCTCTGTTCTGTTCCATTGGTCTATATCTCTGTTTTGGTGCCAGTACCATGCTGTTTTGATTACTGTAGACTTGTAGTATAGTTTGAAGTCAGGGAGCGTGATGCCTCCAGCTTTGTTCTCTTTGTTTAGGATTGTCTTGGATATACAGGCTCTTTTTGGGTTCTATATGAAATTTAAACTAGTTTTTTCTAATTCTGTAAAGAATGTCAATGGTAGCTTGATGGGAGTAGCATTGAATCTTTAAATTAGTTTGGGCAATATGGTCATTTTCACAATATAGTTTCTTCCTATTCATGAGCATGGAATATTTTCCATTTGTTTGTGTCCTCTCTTATTTCCTTGAGCACTGATTTGTAGTTCTCCTTGAAGAGGTCCTTCCTATCCCTTGTAAGTTGTATTCTGAGATATTTTATTCTCTTTGTAGAAACTATTAATGGGAGTTCACTTATGATTTGGCTTTCTGTTGGTCTATTATTGGTGTATGGAAATGCTTATGATTTTTGCACACTGAATTTGTGTCCAGAGACTTTGCTGAAGTTACTTATCAGCTTGAGGAGTTTTTGGGCTGAGACAATGGGTTTTCTAAATATACAATCATGTCATCTGCAAACAGAGAAAATTTGACTTCTCCCTTCCTATTTGAATACTCTTTATATCTTTCTCTTGCCTGATGGCCCTAGGCAGAACTTCCAATACTATGTTGAATAGGAGTGGTGAGAAAGGGCATCCTTGTCTTGTGTCAGTTATCAAAGGGAATGCTTCCAGCTTTTGCCCATTCAGTATGATATTGGCTGTGGGTTTGTGATAAATAGTTCTTAAACTTTTGAGATATGTTTCATTAATACTTAGTTTATTATTTTTTAGCATGAAGATGTGTTGATTTTTGTTGAAGGTTTTTTTCTGCATCTATTGAGATAATGTTGTGGTTTTTGTCATTGGTTCTGTTTATGTATGGATTACATTTATTGATTTGCACATGTTGAACCAGCCTTGCATCCCAAGGATGAAGCCAGCTTGATTGTGGTGAATAAGCTTTTTAATGTGCTGCTGGATTCAGTTTGCCAGTATTCTATTGAGGATTTTCACATCAGTGTTCTTCAGGGATATTGGCCTGAAATTTTTTTTTGTTGTGTCTCTGCCAAGTTTTGGTATCAGGATAATGTGGCCTTATAAAATAAATTAGGGAGGAATCCCTCTTTTTCTATTGCTTGAAATAGTTTTAGAAGCAGTTTTAAGGGAGTTTCTTAATCCTTTGTTCTAATTTAATTGCACTGTGGTCTGAGAGACTTTTTGTTATGATTTCCTTTTTTGCATTTGCTGAGGAGTGTTTTACTTCCAGTTTTGTGGTTGATTTTATAATAAGTGTGATGTGGTGCTGAGAAAAATGTATATTCTGTTGATTTGAGGGGGAGAGTTCTATAGATGTCTATTAGGCTGAGTTCAAGTTCTGAATATCCTTGTTAATTTTCTGTGTCGTTAATCTGTCTAATATTGACAGTGAGGTGTTAAAGTCTCCCACCGTTATAGTGTTGGAGTCTAAGTCTCTTTATAGATCTCTAAGAAATTCCTTTATGAATCTGAGTTTTCCTATATTGGGTGCTTGTATATTTAGGATCATTAGCTCTTCTTGTTGCATTGATTCCTTTACCATTATGCAATGCCCTTCTTTGTCTTTTTTGATTTTTGTTGGTTTAAAGTTTGCTTTATCAGAGACTAGGATTCCAACCCCTGCTTTTTTTTTTCTTTCCATTTGCTTGGTAAATAATCCTCTATCTCTTTATTTTGAGCCTATGGGTGTGTCTGCATGTGAGATGGGTCTCCTGAATGCAGCATACCAAAGGGTCTTGACTCTTTATTCAGTTGCCAGTCTGTGCCAAAAATTGGGGCATTTAGCTCATTTACATTTAAGGTTAATATTGTTACTTCTTTCAGTTCGTCAAACTCATTCTCCATCCAGTTTTGTTCCCTTGCTGGCGAGGAGTTTTAATCCTTTGGAGGAGAAGGCATTCTGGTTTTTGGAATTTTCAGCCTTTTTGCATTGGTTTTTCCTCATCTTCGTGGATTTGTCTACCTTTGGTCTTTGATGTTGGTGACCTTCGGATAAAGCTTTTGCATCGTCATCCTTTTTGTTGATGTTGCTGCTATTGCTTTCTGTTAGTTTTCCTTCTAACAGACAGGTCCCTCTGTTGCAGGTATGCTAGAGTTTGCTGGAGGTCCACTCCAGACTCTGTTTTCCTGGGTATTACCAGTGATGGCTGTAGAACAGCAAAGATTGCTGCCTGTTATTTCCTCTTTCCTCTGAAAGCTTCATCCCAGAGGGTCACCCGCCAGATGCAAGCCAGAGCTCTCCTGTATGAGGTGTCTGTCGACCCCTGCTGGGAGGTGTCTCCCAGTCAGGAGACATGGGGATAAAGCACTCTAGCTCTGCTGGGAGATCTGCTCTCTTCAGAGTGATCAGGCAGGAATGTTTAAGTCTGCTGAGGCTGTGCCCAGCTGTCCCTTCCCCCAGGTACTCTGTTCCAGAGAGATGGGAGTTTTATTTATAAGCCCCTGACTGGGGCTGCTGCCTTACTTTCAGAGATGTCCTGCCCAGAGAGGAGGACATCTGCCTACTGTGGCTTTGAGGTGCCTTGGTTGGCTCTGCCCAGTCTGAACTTCCTGGTGGCTTTGTTTACACTGTGAGGGGAAAACTGCCTACTGAAGCCTCAGTAATGGTGGATGCCCCTGCCCCGACCAAGCTCGAGCATCCCAGGTTGACTTCAGACTGCTGTGCTGGCAGAGAGAATTTCAAGCCAGTGGATCTTAGCTTGTTGGGCTCCATGGAGGTGGGATCCACTGAGCAAGACAACTCTACTCTCTTGCTTCAGCCTCATTTCCAGGGAAGTGAATGGTTCTGTCTCACTGGCATTCCAGGCACCACTGGGGTAAACAAAACAAAACAAAAAAACTCCTGCAGCTAGCTGGTGTTTGCCCCAGTGGCTGCCTAGTTTTGTGCTTAAAATCCAAGGCTCTGGTGGTGTAGGCACTTAAGGGAATTTACTGTACTACGAGTGGCGAAGACCATGGGAAAAGCGTAGTATCCGTGTCAGAGTGCCCTGTTCCTCAAAGCACTATCTCACATGCTTCCCTTGGGTAGGGGAGGGAATTCCTTGACCCCTTGTGCTACCCTGGTGAGATGACACCCCACCCTGCTTCAGCTCACCCTCTGTGGGCTGTACTCTCTATCTAACTAGTCCCAGTGAGATGAGCTGGGTACCTCAGATGGAAATGCCAGATATCACCCACCTTCTGCCTTGGTCTCAGTGGGAGCTGCAGACCAAAGCTGTTCCTATTTTGCTATTTTGCCTGGGAATTGTCTTTTTGTTCTGTATATTTGTTTTTATGAGTATCATGCTATTTTGATTTGTGGATAAATTTGTTTTGATATAACTTTGTAGTATATTCTGAAGTCAGGTAATATGATGCTTCCGGCTTTGTTCTTTTTGCTCAGGATTGCTTTGGTTATTTAGAATCTTTTGTGGTTCTATACAAATTTGAGGATTGCTTTTTTCTACTAATATGAAGAATGTCATTAGTGTTTTGTTTTGGATTGCATTGAATCTGTCAATTACTCTGGATACTATGGACATTTTGACAATATTATATTCATGAACATGGGACATTTTTCCTTTTTGGTGTCCCCTGCAGTTTCTCTTGTCAGTGTTTTATAGTTTTCATTGTAGAGATCTTTCAATTCTTCTGTTAAGTTTATTCCCAGGCATTTTTTGGGTAACTATTATAGATGGTATTGCTTCCTTAAGTTCTTTTTCAGATTGTTAACTGCTGGAATATAGCTTTTGATTTGCAGATGTTTGTTTTGTATTCTGAAACTTTGCTGAAATTTTTGACCAGTTCTAAGAGAGAGAGAGAGAGAGAGAGAGAGAGAGTGTGTGTGTGTGTGTGTGTGTGTGTGTGTGTAGTCTTTAGGTTTTTCTAAATGTAAGATTATATAATCTGCAAACCAAGACAATTTGACTTATTCCTTTCCAGTTTGGGTACCCATTGTTAACTTGTCTAATTGCTCTGGCTAGGACTTCTAGTACCTTGTTGAATAGAAGTGGTGAAAGTGGGCATCCTTGGCTTGTTCTAGATACTAGAGAAAAGGCTTGTAGACATTCCCCATTCAGTATGATGCTATGGGTTTGGGTCATATGGACTAGGATATTTGTCACCTATGGCCTTTATTATTTTAAAGTATTTCCCTTTCATATCTAATTTACTGAGTGTTTTTATCATAAAGAGGTGCTGAATTTTATTGAATACTTTTTGTCATCTATTATAATCATATGGTTTTGGTCCTTGATTGTAGTAATTGGATGTATCACTTTCATTAATTGGTGAATCCCACTTAATAATGGCAAATGATCTTTTTAATGTGTTGTTAAAATTGGTTTGCCAGTATTTTGTTGAGAATTTTGCACTATGACTATCACAGACATTGGCTTATAGAAGTTTTTGGCTTGTTTGTTTTTGTGTCTTCATCTGGCTTTAGTATCAAGTCAATGCCTGCCTCATAGAATGCATTTGGAAGTATTTCCTGCTTTTCAATTTTTTGGAATAGAGTAAATAAAACTGTTGTCTACTCCTTAAACAATTGGTAGAATTTAGCACTGAAGCCATCTGATTCTGAGCTTTTCATTGGTGGAAAACTTTTTATTACTGTTTCGATCTTGTTATTCATTATAGGTCTGTTTATTTCTTCATGGCTCAATATTGGTAGGTTGGGTCAGAATTTATCCATTTCTTCTAGGTTTTTCAAATTATTGCATATAGTTTCTCATAATAGTCTCCAATAATAGTCTTTGAATTTCTTTGGTATCAGTTGTAATGTCTCCTTTTTCATCTCTGATTTTATTTACCAAGGTCTTCTTTCTTATTTTCTTAGTCTAGCTAAAGGTTTTTTAGTCTTTATCTTTTCAATAAACCGATTATTCATTTCATTGATCTTCTGTATTTATTTGTCTAAGTTTTATTTATTTCTGTTCTGATATTTATTATTTCTCATCTTTTACTAATTTTGGGTTTTTTATTTTCTAATTCATCATTAGGTTGTTTATTTGAAGTTTGTCTGTGTTTCTGACATAGGTATTTATTGCTATAAACTTCCCTCTTAGTAATGCTTTTGCTGTGTCTCATAGGTTTTGGTATGTTGTGTTTCCATTTTTATGTATTTCCAAACATTTTTAAACTTCCTTCTTAAATTCTTCATTGACTTACTTGTTGATCAGAAGCATGTTGTCTAATTTCCATATTTTTGTATGGTTTCCAAAGTTTGGCTTATTGATTGCTAGGTATTTTTTTTTCTATTGTGGTCAGAATAGATACTCACTATGACTTCATTTCTTTTGAATTTATTAAGACTTGTTTCATGACCTCATATACAGTCGACCTTGGAGAGTGTTCCCTGTGCTGATGAGAAGAATGTATATTTTTCAGTAGTTGGATGAAATGTGTAAATGTCAGGTAAATCTGGTCCAGAGTTTAGTTTAATTCTCATGTTTCTTTGTTGATTTCTGTCTTGATGATCTATTGCCAAAAACGTGTTGCTGAAGTCCTCTACAATTATAGTATTACAGCCTATCTCTGTCTTCAGATCTCCTAATATTTGCTTCATATGTTTGAGTGTTCTGAAGTTGGTGACATATATATTTATAATTTTACATCTTCTTGTCTAAATTGACCTCTGTATTATTATGTAATGACCTTCTTTATCTCTTTCTACAGTGTTTTTTACTTGAAATCTATCTGTCAATGGATTTTTTTAAGTTTGTATGAAGCTAATTTCTTGAATGGATAGTTGTTCAATCTGATATTCCTCTGTGGGTGTGAGAAATTGCTGGAGGGCAATTTGCTCATCTTGCTCTGCTTTCTCCTTCAATTCATTTTATCAATGTTTTACAGTTTTTGGTATACCAGGTACAGTCTTGTACCTCTTTGGTTAAATTTATTCCTAAGTATTTTTTTGGTAGGTATTATAAATGGAATTGTTTTCTTCATTTCTTTTCAGGTGTTTCATTTTCAGTGTATAGAAATGCTAATGATTTTTGCCTGTTGACTTTATGCTATTTTATTGAATTGGTTTATTATTTTAAACAGCTTTTTGGTACAGCCTTTAGTGTTTTCTATATATAAGATTATGTCATCTGTAAACAGAAACAAGTTTATGTCTTCCTTTTCAATTCAAATGCCATTTATTTCTTTTTCTTGCTGAATCACTCTGGCTAGGTCTTCAAGTACTA